>JABUQX010086516.1:30000-40847 GCA_015478945.1 Trachelipus rathkii
CTGTCCTTTTTATTATCAGAGCTAATATAGATATATATATATATATAAATATATAATATATATATATATATATATATAAATTATTATATATATATATATAATATATATAATTAATAAATATATATATATATATATAATATATATATAATAAAATATTATATATATATAAGAAAATTATATATATATTATATAATATATATATAATATATATTATATATATGACTAGTATATATATATATATATATATATAAATTATATATATGATATATATTATATAATAATATATATATAAATATTATATATAATATATATATATAACTATATATTTATATATATATACTATATATATATATATATATATATATATATATAAATATATATATATATATATATATATATAAATATATATATATATAGATATATATATATATATATATATAATATATATATAAATATATAATATATATATATTATATATTATATATATATAGATAGGGAAGACTGCTAAGTTGGTGGCTATCATTGTGAGAATCCCTATATAAATAGATGATGGGTTAAAAAACCCATTATTTTGAAACAATGTATTTATTAACATAAGGTAATATAGTGCCTTCGAAACTCTCTCTCATCTCTCTCTCCTCTCTCTCTCTCTCTCTCTCTCTCCTTCTCCTCTCGCTCTCCTCTCTCTCTCTCCTCTCTCTCAAATTCTTATAAGTCTCTGCTACCGAACTCTGTTTTACCCCTTCTCGTTGCAAATCGTCTTAGTTTTGCGAGTCGAGGATTTGCCTTCTCGGTGACTTAGCCGGCCTTACCTCCCCAGCTGAGATTGGAATTTCTTGAAACTTGTTTTCGGGCGATTGAGTTTCGGAGAAGTAGTAAGTCTGAATTAGTGAGTTTAGTGATTGAGTGAGTATCTCGACAAGGTGGGTTTATTTATTTCATTTCGACTTATGGTAAAATTTGCTTGCGCAAATTTTAGCATAGGTGAACATAAATTTAAATATTTTACAAATAAATTATAATTTCCGATTTACTCCCACTTCTAAACACATTAGTGAGAAAGTAGTAATAATAGTTATGCCAAGATATAAAAGCCTAATCATCATCCATTTCAAATAAGGCATATTGAATGCATTCGTAAAATGCGCGCAACATACAAACATTCAATGAGGTAAAAACAAATAATAAAAAAAAATACATAAAGTAAAGTACTTTAAAAATGCAGCATATCTAAGAGTCCGAACATAAAACACATACAAACTTTGGAAACACAATAGTATAAAAGAAATTCCAAAATTACAAGCATATCTGGTTACATCCAAAGATCTAAACATACATACAAATATTGAATATATAAAAAAATACAATAAAGTTATAAATAAATATTTAAATTCAACTATATCGCACATAAGTTGCTGTGAGAATTCACTTCACACTTGGAGTTCACGTAAATTCTTCTTCTGTGCACTGAAGTCGATGGGAATTGTTGAACTAAACATTGAAAATCCGCGTCAAGAAGACTTTGACTTTTTGATTCGACCACCACCATGTTGCACGTTTTTTAAAGCTTTGACATATATAGAGGAGAAGATTGCCTAAAATCTACTTTATGAAGCGACAAAATTTTTAAAATATTTAAACTGAACATATCGAATCGGTGAATCCAAGCAAAGCGTCCATTAAAGGCGTTCTAAGTTCTTTTGCGATTCAACGCTACGTGAACATTTTTCAAAGCTTCGGGTATGAAAGAAACATTGCGGGACATTTGAAGAGGCGAAATTGCCTGAAATCTAGTTTCTTTATTTTAGTGGTAAATTTCTTGATAAGAAGGAAACGTATTAAAAAATGGGAGGTGGCACAGAACCATTTAGAATTCGAAAATTAATCCGAGTTCGTAGTGGAATCTAAAAATGAGTTTCTCACCATAATCCAAAATTAATTGAGAATGGAGTTCTTATCGATAATGTTGGTGAGTTCGCTGATTCTCTTTTGGAGTGATCTATTTGGAACTTTTTAGTATATTTTTCCTTAATTCATTTTTGATGTTTTCCTGCTGATCAGAGCACTGATGAAGCTTCTTGGGTTATTTCTCCGGGTTACCAATTATATAGGAAGACTTCTAAGTTGGTGGCATCTGTGTGGCATAGTTTCCCTATAAAATAATATGGGGTTAACATCATATTTGAACGATGATATTTACATAATCTTAATAAAGTTGCCCGTTGCTGAGATACTCTCTCTCTCAAATCTGAGCAAGTCTCGCTTAGCCGATATTTACCTCCCTTCTCGTCGACTTTCGTTCTTGATTTTCCGGTAGAAGATTGCTTCTCGTGGACAGCCGCTGTTACTCCCCAGCTGAGATTAAGAATTTCTTATGCTATTTCGGGTGATTGATTCGAAGAATTAGCAAGCAGAATTAGGAGTTTAGTGTATTGAGGAGTATTCTCAAACCAGGCGGTTATATGTTATTTCATTTCGACTATGCTAAAATTTTGCTTGCGCAAATGTTTCCATAAGTTAAACATTAAATTTAATTTTTTTTTACAAATAATTATAATGGAGTCTAATATAATATATATTATATATAAATATTATATATATATTAATATATATATAATATATATAAATAGAAAAGTTATATATAGATATAATATATTACTATATATATATATAATATAATATATATATAGCCAGCATCCAAGGAGAGTCAGCAGTAAACTAGAAAACTATAAACAAATTCTTACAGGAAAAAAAATAAATTTTAGTTTCAGCAAGCCATTTTCATCGATTAACTTAAAAAAAAATTATTTTATCTTATATTTACGTCAATAACACGTTAAATATAGTATAATCTTAATCTGCAGCGTACTCTGTCTATTGAGCCTTAACTCCCTGCATTAGTTCACGACAGCAGATTTCTCAAAAGATTTTATTTTATACGTTGGAGAAAATGTATTTTTTCTTTTATATGCCTTTAGGGATTCGACCGACGAGAGACAGAGGGACGAGTCCCCCCGTCGTCCCCCGTTAGGCCGAGAAACCCCGACTCTTTCCATCTTAGTTTACCCGTGGGTATTCTTTAGTAAAAAAGAAAAAATCAACATTGGCACCTTTCCCGCTCCCTCGGGAGACTCGAGCTTCTTCGTATTCTCAAAAAACTGAATTTTTCCAACATTTTTAACAAAATAAAATTTTAAAAAACGTATTTTTAATTTTTTTTTTCATGGTAAAAAGCTCATAATAATAAAATGATTTTATTTCGAGTAGCTGTTATATTTTCAGTTACATCCATTGGTCTTCGGATGCTGACCCATATAATATATAATAGAGTATATAATATTGATTTATTAAAATATATTATACATAATTTATAATATATATTCTAAATACCTAAAGCCCTTAAAAATATATATATATATATATATATATATATATATATATATATTATATATAGAACATTATAATATAATAATTATATATAATAATAAATTAACCAAAAATGCCCAACAATAAAAATAACCACAACTGACCTAGAAACAATAATAACAAAGACACTTAAAAAATCACCGCCAACTGCCCAGACAATATTCTCAAAACAAACAACCTTATACATCTAGGGAACACAGCTTTAACTCAATTATCACAAATTTATAATAGTTCCATCAGCCTAAATTTCATTCCCCTATCTGGAAAAAAGCTATTATACCCAAATTAAAACCAGAAAAAACCCCTCTGACCCTTCATCATATAGCCCCATCTCTCTATCAACACTATGCAAACTACCAGAAAAAAAAACACTCAAACAACAAACTGCACACATCATCAAACAGACAGATCCAACACGCTTCAAACAAAACCACTCAACTGCAAACTCACTGACAAAACATTGTTACGAATCCACTAAGAAAAACCTTATAGCAAAACCAACTCATAAAAAAAATCATAGCAATCGACATCAACAGAGCATTCGATACATACCCAAAAGACCAAATTATTGCCCGAAAAGAACAAGTTAGAGATACGATCTTACAAGGTGCAATCTCACTATCAGGATAAACAGCACAATATAAATTATCATTGAAATTCCAACAACATAAAACATTCAACAACGGAGTACCCCAAAGCGCAATACTATCCCCCACACTATTCAACCTATTATACGCGCATCTACCTACACCACAAATAGATCACACTAGTCATAACAACCTACGCAATGAGATCACCATAGCCACACGCACCTTGGAACCTTAAACACGGGCACAAAACCTGAACAACAATACATTTAACAACTTCAACACACTAACAAGCAAACAAGAATGACTGCCTCACCAAACAAATCTTCAATTAATATTAATTACCACCGACCTCCAACTTGGCACCCCCCCCCCCCAAGCCCCCTTAAACCACATTCCTATACCCTTTAACAAAACCCCCAAAATCCTCGGAGTAACACTTGACACTTATCTCACTTTTCACAAAACAAATACGACACATATTTCATCGAAAAACAAAAACTGAACATAAGAACCATCGCCGGCATAGACTTCACAAACAATAAACCAACATCCATCACTATATACAAACAATACAATTCGCCCCATTCTAAACTACGCTTTCCAATCTGGCGCCCACTACTGACTAAAAATAACATAAACTCCAAACGACACAAAACAAAGCTCTAAGAATCATAACAAGATGCACATCAAAACCACACAACAACACCTGCACGAAGAAACCAAAATTCTACCCATAGAAACACACCAGGACATGATAGGCACACAATTCTTTTCCAAAACCTAAACACTCTAACAAACATGCCACATAACCCACTACAGACTCCAACAACCTCCTTCTTCACCAGCGGTATATTACAAACAAATTCTAAACAACGTTCCACCACCACCACCAAACAACACAACATACACCAAACAAATCCACACGACACTAGCAGAAAACCACTTAAGACGAAGACCACCAAATAACATTTTAAACAAACTCCACCAAAATATTCCGCACCGAAAAATTCACTTACTACCAAAGCAACCAAACAGTCATCCTTGGCAAAGCTAAGATGCGGCCAACACCCTAAATTACAATACAACAAACACAGATTCAACCTTAACCAAACCACCACAAACACCCGTCAAAACTGTAACCAGGTTTTGGAGGATACATTCCACCTCTTTTTCTCCTGTTTAAAAAAATCTCAACACAGTCAACGAGGGAACAAACATCCTGCAGGAATCTCTGAGGAGACCGTTGCGTCGATTGTCGTACCGGCGCGGATGCCTCTCCATAGGGCGTGCTTCAGGATGAGAAGTAATGTAAGAATATTATATAATATATTAAATATTAGGATCTTATGCTAATGAT
This sequence comes from Trachelipus rathkii, assembly GCA_015478945.1. NCBI lineage: Eukaryota > Metazoa > Arthropoda > Malacostraca > Isopoda > Trachelipodidae > Trachelipus > Trachelipus rathkii. The sequence continues at coordinate 35,374 of JABUQX010086516.1, forward strand.
AGCATATATAACATAATAATCTAAATATAGATATCTATATAATGATAACATAAATATTTAGGATCTATATGCAATGATATATATTATTATGTAATATATAATATATATATAATATATATATATATATATATATTAATATATATATATATATAATAATAGATATAATATATATATATAATATTATATATATTATATATATAGTATATATAGGGTGTGAAAAAAAACGTTTTTAATTGTTTTTTTTAAAAAAAAAAACACGTTTTTTTAAAACAAAATGGTTTTTTTTTTATTTAAAATTACCTCTTTTATGTATAGTAAAGATGTTTTAAATTATACATTAGTACCCATACCCCTTCTAGGCCTAAATATTGACTATTAATAGATTTATATTATTACATGTATATTATATATAATATATATAATATATACTATATATAGATATATATAATAATCTATATATATATATATATATATATATATATTATAATATATAATATACTATATATATATATATATATATATATAGATATATATATATGATATAAAAAAAGATGGTTATAACAGGTGCTTTGCCGTGTCAGAGAAAATAAAATGGGAGGACGTGATGATTTCGTCGAGGAGAGTATGTGTATGTAAGTCATACTTCTTTAAACACAAGAGCTATTTCATAAGTATACTAGATAGGTAGAGATGGTATCACAGTGAAAAGTATGATTGATTTTGTGTGATGAAGAAGGAGATGTTGAAGTAGTATTGGATGTTAAATCGGTGAGGGTTAGGAATGGATTATAGATCATTATGTTGTTCTGTGTAAAATTAAGCTAGTGGGGCACTTGGAATTGCAGAGAGAAGATGATACGGAAGAATGAGTAAAATAAGAAGAGAAGTTTAGTGAAACAATTATAAGTTATATGTAAGAACGCCGCAAGTAAATCAGTGAATGTGAACAAGTTGAAACTGAATAAATCTGGAAGCAAAAGGAAGCAATTGTTAGCAGTAAAAGAAAGTATGGGTGCAAAGTAGGAAGTAGGAATGATAACAGTGATTGGGAATGAAGAAGTGATGCAATCGGTTAAAAGAAAACTAACCTTGGCGCATGTACTAAAAGCAAAAATGGATGAAGTTTCAGAAGAAAGAGCTGAATTATATAAGGAGGCAAAAAGGAATGCTAAAAGATCCTAATGGGTAAAGACAAAGAAAGTAAAGTTTTACCCTCAGAAATTGAATGGAGATCAGGAATAGAAGCTCTTCTGGAAGAAGCGCGAAAGGTTAAGAATTAGAATAAGAGGAACCTGCTTAGAATAAATGAATAGGGATGGTTGTTTTGTAACTGATGAAATGGAGTGATGGATGTGAAAGAACACTTTGAAAATCTGTTATAATAAGGGCAGTAATGATGAGGGATAAATGACGTGTGTTGGTTTGATCGTACAAAAGAATAGTTTTTTGGTATGAGGTTATACTAGCAAAGAGAGGAAATGGTAGAGTGAGAAAGTTAAAAAATGGTAAATCTGCAGGTTATAGATGAAATTACTGGTGAAAAGACTAAAGAACGGGGAGCAAGATGGTGATGATTGATCTTGAAGATTGTAATAAAGCGTTTATGGAGGTATAGTTCCGAGGGAGAGTGAGTGAGAGCAGTAATAGTACCTCTATATAAGGGTAAGGGGAATAAAGGGAACTGTAGAATTATAGGGTATTTAGTTATGTTTGAGTGTTGTCAGGGAAATATATGCCTGCGTGTTTGGTCGAAGAGTGTGATGAGACTGAAGACTGATTTGTGAAGAACAAGGCGTTTAGCGAATAGTAGGATGTGTGATTAAATCTTTACATGAATCAAATGATAAGACAAATGAGAGAGAGGAAAGAATGCGAAATTGTTATTTTAGTTTTATGATTTCGCAACAGGGGCACTTTATTATGCATAGGTTAATAGGAAGCGTCTAGGCAGGTTGGTGATAATGATGTGTTGTGAAGGCTTCTGAATGGAATCAAAAGTATGTATGACGATATGAGGCGGTGTAAGAATAAATGGTGTCAAAAGTGCATTGGTTTAGTATTAATTCGCGGAAGTTGATGCAGGGTGTGTATGCTCCCTTGGTTATTCAATTGTATATGGATGGGCTATGAAAAATTGAAGGGGCGTGACAGGAAATGGAGTTAGAATGATGGAGATGAGTGGCAGGGGTGCGCCTACCATTATATGCAGCTGATGGTTTGATCTGAGAGTCTTGCAGTAGATTGGTAGAGAATTGCAAGCGTATTTCTGAAAAGAGGGTTTGAAAGTAAAACGTTAGATAAAGTTAGTTAGGTGTTGAGTGAGACAGTCCTCATGTTGAATTATGTTTTAGATGGTGAGCAGCTGAACAAGTGTCCGAGTTGAAATATTAGGGATATGGGATGAGAAGGGAACGGATGATGCAAAGTTTAGTAGGAAAGTTGTGAATGGCAGAGAGGGCTTGTTCAATTAAATCGTTGGTGAATTGTAAAAGGGACAATCTTTAGTGCGCTAGAGGTTCTACATTCACGTATGTTCTACCTGTGTTATTTATATAGTGAGGACTATGGCGTCCTCCGAATAGAAGTATAGATCTAAATTCAATGTTTTCAGATGGACAATTAGGTGTGTGTTAGTTGAGAAAAATTGATAAAATGAGGAATGAACATATTAGGAGAGTTGGTGTGGTGTGAAGAAAGGGTAAATGAGAGAATAAATGGAAAGTATGTTGCAGGATTGGTTTGTCATGTGGAAAAAATGAATGATAGTCGGTTTTAACAGATGTATAGGGCAGGTGTGTTGAATACCGACCTACTGGAGATTGAAGAAAAATGGATTGAGTCAGTAAACGAATGTCTGGAAGAGAGAAGTGAGTTTTGCAGAGGCAAGAATAAAGGTGCATAATAAGAGAGAATGCCGGGGTTTTGTGAGGGGTATAGTTGGGCCCACAGGTCAAGGCATGAACCCTTACACTGACGATTTACCAATAGTGAGGCGCCCGTCGACAGTCCCTTAAGCTATAGGGGGATTTCTGACTGCGAACGAGTCCTTACTAATAAATGGTACAGAGGGGGCGGTAAGGCGGGCTTCTTTCAACTTTTTGTCCATATTCTTCTACTGCTTTTTTTTCTGATGCTGTTACGCACCTTACCACCAGTCTGGGAGAAAAGATTAGATGAATTAATATATATATATATATATATATATATATATTATATATATTATATATATATAATACCTATATTATACTATATATACATATATATCTAATATATAAATATTATATATATATATATATATATATTATAAATATATATATATATATATATATATTAGATTAATAATAAAAAAATAATATAGATAATAATACATAATAATAATAAATAATCAGATCATATGAAATATAATAATATTATATTCCCATAAAACCGATAATACTAAAACTCTACTTTATAATGTTATACTCTTCTTTGCAAACATATTGTAATTTTACGTATTTTAAGTGCTAAATACCCTAAAAAGACTGATACTATAATAAAAAAATAAGTAATTAAAAAAAACAAAAAAAACAAAAAATTTTGCCTTTGCGTTTTCTAAAAAAAAAAAAACATGTTGTTTTAAAATTGAATGAATAACGGTATTTTTTAATCCCAACCCTATTATATATTATATAATATATATATATAAAATATATATATTATATATATAATATAGTAGTTAGTATGTAGTTAGTAGTTAGGTAGTATATAGTATAGTGATAGTCGTATATATAGTAGATATAGGGTGGATTACTATAGTGTAAGGTGAGGTAATACTCATAATATGTAATAAGTATACTAGATAATATGAATAGTATATATATATCTATATCGACTCCTGGCACGAGGTAACAGTATAGAAAACTATCTATTTGCGAAGATTATAATGTTTTACGATAAAAATCTGATTTTCAAGTAGGTACCATAATAAATATTAAAAGATTATGCAAAATTAAAAAGAAAAAAAGGGTAAAGAATAATCGTTATTAAATAACGCTTTTAAACCCATGTAATAAATGGACGGCAGCTACAGCCCGTAGTCGAACACGGCGAGCCAGATGGGTCTGAACCTCGAGCCTATTACAGTGCAAAAAGTTTATAGCAAGACTATGTTTTAAGTGATAAGGTATGTATTAGGGATATACATACAGATAGATAGATAATTTTAGAACAGAGAGAGGTATTTATTAAAACAAATAAAGAAAATTATATTAATTGACTAAACTAGCTGATGGCTCTCGATGTCAGCAATTTTATATATGTAGGGAGTTAAATATTTCTAAGATAATATACGTGAAACCCAGAATCAAAGCTAAGAACGTTTTACATAAGAAGAACGTTTTAGGAGAGTAATGAGAGTCCTTAAGGAAATAAAGTAGATAATAAGGTATAGTATATATATATTACGTATAGGTGTATATAATAACATTTATTTCAACTAAGTATTATGAATAATAGTATTTTTATGGTAATAATAGATATAGGATATATATTATATATATAAAGTTAAAGGCAGAGTATATTAAGATAATTAAAGATCATTATTAAAGGATCAATGGAGATTGAGACATGAAACGAGAAAATATGAGAAGGAGTTATAAAATAGATTACCTTATATATATATATAATAATATATATATATATAATATATATATTTATATATATATATATATTTATATATATATTATTATACTATATAATAATATATATATATATTATATAATTAATATATTATATATATATATATATATTATATATTATATATATAAAGTAAAAATATATATATATATATATTATACTAATATATATAATATATTATATAATTATTAATATATATTTATACTATATATATATTATATATATATGTATATACTATATATATACATTATATATATAATTATATAAATATATATATATATATATACAATATAGTTATATATTATATATTAATATATAATTATATATATAAAGGAATATATATAATATAATAATATAATATATAATAACTATATATATATATATATAATACTAATATATATAAATTATATACTATTATATATATATATCTAATATATAATATATATAAATTTATATAATATATATATTATATACTATTATATAATATAATAATATAGCATATATATATATATTATAAATATATAATATATAAAAAAAAGCAATACATATATATATATATATATATATAAATATCATATATATAATAATACTATATATACGTATATAATATATATTATATAGATATATAATATATATATATCTATAATAATAAATAGAATAGGATATATATATAATTATATTATTAATATATATATATATATATATAATATATATAATATATATATAGAAGTTATTATAAGAGAGAGAGAGAGAAGAAAGAGAGAGAGAAGAAGAGAGAGAGAGAGAGAGAAGAAGAGAGA
>JABUQX010086517.1:0-2500 GCA_015478945.1 Trachelipus rathkii
AAGAGACTTAAAAAGTCGTCGGCAAACATATAAGGTTCATTGCCTACGCCCATGATAATAATAATAATAATAATAATAATAATAATAATAATAATAATAATAATAATAATAATAATAATAATAATAATAATAATAATAATAATAAAATAAATCATAATAAATTATATTATTAATAATAAAAATAAGAATAGTAATCACTTTTGATAATATTTATTTTAATATATTAATTTATTGTATTATTATTATTATTATTATTAATTATTATTATTATATTATTATTATATATATTATTATATTATTATTTATTATTTTATTATCATTTTATTATTATTATTATTAGAAGTAGTAGTAGTAGTGGTAGTATTTCAGATATTAGGTAAATTGCCTTGTTTTATAATTTTATTTTGTGTATTGAAATTGTACTAATATTGAGCTATATATAATGTAATAACTGTATATATATTATATATATATAATATAATAGTATATATATATATATATATATATATAATATATCATATATTATATATATATATATATTATATATCGTGCTCGTAAACATGTTATATGATATATATAGTATATATATGTAGTTATATTATATATATATATATTTATATATAGTATATTATATATATATATTATATATATATATATATATATATATATATATATATATATATATATATATATATATATATATATATATATATATATATATATTATATATATTACATATATATATATATATATATATATATTTTGTATATATATATAATTTATATATATATATATATATATATATATATATATATATATATATATATCTCGCAGTAATTCCTCTCTTGAATCACTACTTGCACTCAGAAGGATCGTTTAGAAAAAGTCTTCTGATACTCTTTTATTTTCTGCCCATAGGGGACTTTTAAAGACACATGAAATCCAATAGACAAACAAAATCCAGTATAAAAAACACCTATAAAAATATTAAATTTTTGATAAGAAAAGTACATAATAAAACATAATTGATAAAATTAATAAAGATATCAATAATGGTAAATTACTCTCATAATTGCACAAACGATATAGGGTTGAAATGGTTAGCATTTTTTCAACATAAAAATAATACACAAGGATACATTTTAAATAATTTCTTATTCCATATAATTATCAAATTTTTATCATGCTTCATATTTTCATGCTTTATTTGATTAACATATAGTATTTTATTAGAAGGATAATTATTAATTATACAACATAAATGGTAATAATGATATTGCGAACATACCTCTATAGGTCATTAATAAATGCCATAGTTACCAACGCTCTATCCTCGTTTCAGCTGCGAAATTTATTTCTTCAACTAAACATAAATTTTATATTTCTGTAGGATTACAATTAAAACATACCGGTATAATATAATTATAAATCTATAATTATATTCTTTAGATAAGTAATATAGATATAGATATATATATATTTATAATATAATATATATATTATATATATATATATATAATATATATATACTATATATATTATATATATATATATATATATATATCATATATATATATATATTATATATATATATATATATATATATATTATATATATATAATATTATATATATGGGTGAGTGGTGGTTGATTATGATTCACCATAATTTATTATTTTCAAGCCAGGTAAACTGGAACAAGCACACAAGGAATATTTAATATATATATATATATATATATATGATTATATATATAAATATAACATATATAAATATATATATTATAATACTATATATATATATACTTATATATATATATATATATATATATATATATATATATATATATATATTATATATGATATATATATATTAATATATATATTATATATATATATATATATATATATATATATATATATTGAAAGTAGAAGGGTTAAATAGATCCACTTTCTCAGCACAAGCGTTTCACAATCAATACAGTTTACAAGGCGAGAAGCAACTGAGGCGGCTATGCAGGCTTGCAATGAGTCAACCCGCCACTGCAGGGCATTACAAGGCCATACCGGAATTCTTGTACGTCGCATTTACGAGCAAGAGGAAGGCGGTAAATATTTGTTCCTAAGCGACTTTTCTATCGATTTGATTTCAAATAAAACGTTTATGAGCGTTATTTTGAATCTGATTAAAATGATGGAATCTAATTAAAAGGATGGAATACATTTTCGAATTAAAAGTACTATGACGTACTACAAAGGTCCCCTCCCCGGGAGAATCTTTACTTAAGGATTGATTTTTTCAATTAGAATAATATATATATATACTATTATATATATATATATTATACTATATATAAATACATATTTATTAAACTACTTATATATAAAATATATTATATATATATATATATATATTATATATATATATATATATATATATATATATGTATTATATATATACTATAGACGAAATTTTTACAGAAATATATATATACGTATATAT
>JABUQX010086517.1:5000-10914 GCA_015478945.1 Trachelipus rathkii
TTTTTTTTATATGTTGCTTATCTTCGTTCCGCCGGCTTTCAAGTGTTGTCTGTTAGATTACTATTTTTATCTTTATTAATAATATTAATAATATTAAAAGTGTGTATGAATTTTATATTGAAATTGTATATAAGGGGCTTATATGTAGACTATTTATATAAAAGATTATATATATATACTGTATTAGCCTATATACACGAGAATAATAATAATAATAATCAATAATAATAATAATAATAATAATAATAATAATAATATAATATAATATAATAATAATAATAATAAAATAATACATAATAATAATATATAATAAAATAATAATAATAAAATAATATAAAAGTAATAATTAATAATAATAATAATAATAATAATTAATAATAATAATAATATAATAATTATAATAAATAATAATTAATATATATAATAATAATAATAAAATAATAATAATAATAATATATATAATAATAATAATAATAATAATAATAATAATTTAATAATAATAATATTATAATAATAATAATTAATAATAATATAATAATAATAATACTAAGGCCTATATATGGAATAGAGATGTGATATTGAGTACTTTATTGAAAATTTAATTATCGTTCTTCTCGACTCATCATACCTATATATATATATATATATTTATATATATTATTTTTATTATATATATATATATATTAATATTATATATATATACTATTATATATATATATATATTTATATATTATATATAATATAATCATAGGCACTACTCCTTTAAGGAAGTTAGATAAATAGTCATGATATCGAAATATCTCCGAACCCTATGCGAACCCTACAGTGTTTTTTGTTAGCGCATGCGTCAACAGTATTTAGTAGGACATTTTAGAGTGTTAACATGTCTGTGTCCTATAATTTATTTAGTTAGTCACTCTAAGGGATTCATTAAAAAATGAATTAGAAGCTGCTATTTAATATAATTAAAAAGAAATTGAAAAAATAAATAAATTTGATATAAAATTAATAATTTAAGTTAAAATATATTGTTCTAGAGAAGGGAACAAATGATAGAATAAATGAAAATACGTTATTGTTACAAAAAATTTCAGATCGCAGAAACTCTGCTCATGCTTCCCACAATTGTGTGCTTCCCTGCAGTGTGACGTGTTAGCCTAAACCACCAATAGAAACATCCCGAGAGTTTTCACAAGTTGCTTTTTTTTATTATGTTAATTTTTATGTTAATTTTTTTTAAATTTTTTTTTTTATATTTTTTTAAGGGGCTCGAGCCGACGGAGGGACAGAGGGGGGCGAAGTCCCCCCGTCGTCCCCCGCTGAGGCCGAAAGACCCTGACTCTTTCTATATCTTTGCTATTTAATCTTGGGTATTCCTTTAGTTAAAAAAAAAAAAAAAGCTGTTATTGGCAACCTTTTCGCATTATTGCCTTGAAATAATCGAAAAAAATCGATTACATTGTTCGTTCGATATATATCGGTTAACTACCCTTTAAAAGAGAAGTTCCTATATAAATATATGGCTCATGTCCTTTATCTGTGTCTCATGAACCGAAGTCAATTTTTTTCAATATTATATATATATATATATATAATATTAATATTATTCGTAAAGTAGGGCAATTGGCGACAAATTTTCCCCTTCCAAGATTTTCCCCCATCCCTCACAATTACGTCATACCCCCATACAAAAACCCTACCCAACCCCAAATTTTCAGCTATTTATTTCTCTAACGGCCTTAATTAATTTTATAATTAATATAATAATCAGTAATCATAATAATAATAAAAATGATAATAATACTACTATAAAATATAATAATATAATAGAAAGTAATGAAAAATATATGCGGTTGTCATTCATCATTTAATTTGTTTTATAAAGGATATGATTTTATTTTTAGTTGTGAAGCTCAATTTTGTTAAGTTTCAACTTAAAAAATAATTTTTCACTGAAATAATAATACACACACACACACACACACATACACAAATATATATACACAAGATATATATATGTATATATATATTATTATATATATATATTAAATAAAAATAATATATATATATATATAATAAAAAAATAAAATATATATATATATATATATATATATATATATATATATATATATATATATATATATATATATATAAATTAAGGTAAAGCTTGAGACACTTTATAATATTGCTGTAGGAAAATGCCTTAAGGTAAAAAAATTAAACTAAGGAAGAATTTCAAGATCTTTTAAAATTTTTAAAATATTGTACTAATTTATTTGGTAGAGGCTATTCAACATTAGCTTTCGCCCTAACGAGGCCTCGTCAGATGTGTCACATAAGAACTAATTATAAATCTAAAATTAACTAAGTAATAAAAGAATCTAAAATCAAGTAATAATTAGGAAAGTTTTGGATTAATTTCTTAAAAAATGTTGTGGAGCTTTAAGATGATCTGTTTGAGGGGATCAAGTAGGAGCTCCTTTTTTTTGGATGTTAAAGTTTTCTTGGTTGTTTATACAGAAGATTCGGTAAGTTTTCTAAGGTGTAGATGTTCTATGTTAATTATAGGTGTCATGTGAGTGAAATCTATTGTTTGGTTTTGGGAGGCTCTATGTATTGTGAGGGCAGAGTGGGTTGTCTGTAAGATCATATTTGTGTTAATATTGTCTGCGATGGAAGTCATGAATTTCTCCAATATAAGAGCTATTACAGTTAAGGCAAGGGATCTTGTAGATGCATTGTGAAGTAGAGGGATTATAAAGGGTGTGAGGTTTGAGAATGTACTTAAAAGGGAGGGTAATGGAGGTGGTGATATTGATGGTGTTTGGTAAGAATTTTTTAACAGAGTTATGTATTTGTGTAGGTAAGGGGAGATAAGATTTAAAGGAGTTATTTTTATTGTTGGTGTTATTGTAATATGTATTTTTGCTTTACGTAAAGCTTTGTTAATGATGTGGGAAGGATAACATCTTCAAAAACTTTGCTACCTCGCTCAATCTCAACCAGGTGGAACTTTCATTCAAGATCTGTAATACGTTTTTTGAAAAGTTGACGAAGTAAAGAGTTGTTTGAATATTAATATGATTTCAATTGATTTAATTTAAAAGACGTAAATACGCAATTAACTTGCTTTTTCAGGTCACATTTTAAATTATTGAGGGTTAATAATTTTCAAATTTCTGGCTTTCTTTTTTTCATAGAATCATGCCTCACGTAGACTTTTTTTTATGGCCGGCTGCAAAAAAAGGGTCACTGATCCCCTCAGTATCAAGATGTTCATTGATAATTTTGAGTGGAAAATTATTTTAATAAGGGAAGAGTCCCAAGAGACAATACAAAACTTGGAAAAGAGAAGAAAAACGGATATCTCCGAATTAAATCGAGAGGCTAAAGAGATATGTGACACAATTATTTGTCAGATAAAAGATGGTTACGTTCTCAGGACATTTAATTGTTGCCACGTTATTTCTGCCCGAAATGTTTCCTCAGTATCCATCTTTCCTGAGAAAATGTAAATGAAACCTGTAAAGTGTACACTTTCATTGACATAAACAAACTTAAAACAGAACTATCTATAATATATAGCCTAGAAGAATTTCGTTCTATGTCTGGAGCCCTAGCTTTATTTGATGTCATTACTGAAAATCCCTTGGAAGTCACTTTTAGTGAAAGTGTGAAACTATTAAAAGTTTTAATATAACCATTCCGATGACAACGTCCCAAGCAGAGCGCTGTTTTTCTACTTTAAAAAGGTTTAAAACCTTTCTTAGAAACACCATGGGGTAAGAAAGACTTTCCGCCTTAGCAATGCTTTCGATCGAGGAAAGACTTTACTCTATGGCATACAAGATTTTAATAATAAGGTGATTGATAAATTTGGACTTTCTTTTTAATAAATTGGTTAAAGGTCAAGTTTCACAATCTTTTTTACTCATGTTTTACTTTTCTAATTTTTCTAGATTAATGCTTACGGTCATCAATGCCCTCTTTTTGAAACACACACACACGCACACACACACACACACACACACACCACACACACACACACACACACCACAACATATATATAACTATATATATGATATATATATATATATATATATATATATAATATATATAATATATATATATATTATATATATATATATACTAATATATATTCACATTTACGATATATATAAATATTATATATATATATATATATATAGGCCAGCGTTTAGTATAACCGTCATATGTATCTTAAAAACTATTAATGCTACAGTAAAACGGAATACATTGGTGGAATGCTGGTCCAATTCTAGTACGGAAAATGAAAAAAAAAAAAAAAAAAAAAAAAAAAAAAAAAAAATTAATCTCAAAAACTACAATAGCTACAGCGAAAAGAAAAATTTTTGGAATCCTGGTAAAATTTACATAGGAAAATGCTTTATACGGCACACTAGGGGCTCGAGCCGACGGGGAACCATTAGGGGGATGTTTTCCATTACCCTGTAGGGAGGGCGGAGGACCCCCGCGACACCCAAATACCAAAGAGCGGGGGTTCCGGAGACCCTCCCCGGAGGGGGGGAAATAATCCTACCCCGTAGTTCCCCGGAAGGCCGAGAGACCCCGACTCCTGCCATCGGGGCGGTATACCCTTGGGTATTCTTTAGTAAAAAAAAAAAAGCAAAATTTAATAGAAAGTCTATTTATTTTAACGAGAAACCAATAAAAGGTCTCTGAAATAGGCCTTTTACCATCTAAAAAGGCCTTTTAATCATATTACTATAATTATTAACAATAATTTTTTTTATTTTTTTATTTTTTTTACATTTTCCTATGTGAAATTTTACAAGGATTCCAAAAATGTATTCCTTTTCGCTGTAGCTATTGTAGTTTTTGAGATATTTTTTATTTTTTTATTTTTTTTTTCATTTTCCGTACTAGAATTGGACCAGCATTCCACCAATGTATCCGTTTACTTGTAGCATTAATAGTTTTAAGATACATATGACGGTTATACTAAACGCTGACATATATATATTATATATAATATATAATATATATATATATACGTATATATTATTATATATAGATATATATTAATATATATTATATATATAATATAATATAATATATATTATAAAATATATTATTATATATATATATGATATATATATTATTATATATATGTGTGAGTAAAATGCAAAATGCAACTACCAATATTTTTTTAGGACGAGCCGCGCCGTATATATATATATATATATATAATATAATACTAAAGTATATATATATTACTTTATATATATATATATATTTATATTATACATTCTTTATATATATATATATATATATATATATATATTATATATATATATACTATATATGTATCATAATATATTATATATATATATATATATATATATATATATATATATATATATATATATATATATATATATATATATATATATATAAAGTACAAGTCTAAAATGAAGACGCGTAAATTTATGATCGCAAAAAAGATAAAAAAATTTAATAATTTTAGGGTGAAAATGGATTATAAAGGTAAAACCAAATTCATTTACCTGTTGAAAACATATTTTTAGCAGAAATAGTGGTTTCAAAAAGTATATAGTATTATATATATATATATATATAATATATTATATATTATATATATATATATATATATATATATATTATATATATATATATACTATATATATATATTATATATATATATTTATACTATATAATAGTATATATATATATCATATATATATATATATATATATAATATATATATATATATAATATATATATGATATATAATATATATTATTATTATATATATTATATTATTATGTTATATATTATTATATTATATATATATATATATATATATTTATATATATATATATTTATATATATA
>JABUQX010086518.1:0-2500 GCA_015478945.1 Trachelipus rathkii
ATAGATATATAGATATATATACATATATATATATATATATATATATATATATATATATATATATATATATATATATATATATATATATATATAAAGGGAAATCAAAACAAGCTAAACAATTCCGTGGAAGCTAACAAAAAGTAAAAAACTTAACAATTTTAATAAATCATGATTGCATGGAAGTAATATTAATAAATATTTATTTTAATGTAAATAATAAATTATAATTGATGGTATATATATGAGAGTAAGGGTATTTATATATATAGAAAGAGGTAGGTGAGATAGTATATATATATATATATATATATATATATATAAAAAGAGTTCTATCTCTGTAAACATATATAGAGTATCTATATACATAAATAAGTTATTTCCAAGGGGATATATATAAAGAGTGAGAGGTGAGAGATATATGAGTATATGTTATTATATATATATGCAGAGTATATATATATATATATATATGTGATATATATATATATGTTATATATATATGGTATATATATGATATATACATATATGTGTGCATAAAGTGTTTTAAATTAAAAGTTTTTAAATAATTTCCAGACGATTAAATTATTAAATATTTTAAATTAAATATTTACATTTATTAGAAAATCGTCAAATTATAGCACGATAATAATTGTTGACAGACATTAATAATAAGCGTGCTAAATTGAAGGTTTGGCAAACGTTTTGAACTACTGACCTTGTTTCTTACATCACGTGACCGTTCACTCGATTCGGGAGAGGGAAAATTAAAAACTAAAATTTTAGGATAGAAATATCGCAAAATTAAGCTTAATTAAAAAGATTGTTAAATTCGGATTTAAAGATACGAATTAAATAATATAAATTTTTTCGTGTGACGCTGCTTGAAAATTTTTTAATATTAAGAATCTATAGCCACAGTTAAAGGCTACAACCTGGAACTATATGCTGTAACGCATTTGTATGCTTTATTGCTTTATTACAATTTTATAGCGATAGCAAATAGCAGCACTGCTAATTTAAATACTTTCATTAAAAATTTTTATTTATTTTTAAAGTTAATTTAATAACAATAGTATGCAAGAAACGAACCAACTTTTTACGTATATTAATTTTTAGGTATTTTGTCCATATTTCTGTCAAATTGTTTTTAATTAAACTTCGTGTCTCAAACGTTTAAAGGTTGGCATCTAACAAGAGTCAAAATAAAGCCCCGCCCCAAAAGTCCTGCCAATTTAAATTGTTTCTATTAAAAGAATTTTTTTTAAGTTAATTTAGTACCAATAATACGCAAGAAAGAAGCTAAATTTTTTTATTTTATTAGTTTATAAGTGCTTTATAGTTCATATTTCTGTCAAATCTGGTTATTTTTAATTAAACTCTGTGCCTTTAAAACTTTCGAGGGTTGGCATCTCTACAAGAATCATATAAAGCCCCGCTCCAAAAGTACTGCCAATTTAAATTGTCTGTTGTTAAAACTGTTTTTAATTAATAAAAATAACAATAATATGGAAGAAACGAGCTAACTTGTTTTTTATTATTAATTTTTAAGCATTTTAATGCATATTTCTGTCAAATCTGTTTTTTTTAATTAAACCCTGTGCCTTTCAAACTCTTAAGGATTGGCATCACTGTAAAGAGTAAAATAAAACTCTGCCCCAAGAGAAATCACTATTCAAGATTTACATAGATGCATGACGAAATGCTTGAAATCCTCACTATGTGCGGTCTTATGAAAGTTTGCTATTTATTTGTTCTTGACTCGGACACTACATTATAAAGTACATCGATGCTCCACTCATGTTTTTTAACACCCTTAAGCAATGCGTTAAATGACCACCCTGAAATCTCGGCGTTTGTTAAGCAGCTTGAATCAGAATCGCCGCCCACCGGCGTTCACTTAATCGCTTAACTAGAATCGATCCACTATGCCACCCTAAGGGTAAAACATAGTGGAATCGATCTCTAGATTCACAAAACAAACCTGAGTTTCAGGATGGTAATTTAAGCATCGCTTTAGGCATAGTGGAGCTTCGAGTCAAAAGTCAAAAGAAAAATTATCCAATTTGAAATCAGTTTTCAAAATGCACTCAGACAGTGTAGATGGGATGTACCATCTCTTGCACAATTCTATTAATTTTCTACGCATTAATTTTTCTACACGTACAACTTCTCTCAACACCAAAATAGACCAATATCACACCTAAATTTTAAACCATATATGATCTTGTTATTAATATATATCAGAGGTGGGCGTTCCGCAATTTAAGTCCGCAATTCCGCAATTCCGCAATTGCGGAATATGAAAATAAATTGCGTAATTTATATATATATATATAAAGCAGTATAATTTTAAGTATACAACAAATTTATATAAATAAATAAATAGCGATTAGGCAATATTTAACAACTATATATAGATATATTTAGAAAATATATCAATATTTATATATATATATATATATATATATATATATATATATATATATATATATATATATAT
>JABUQX010086518.1:5000-10000 GCA_015478945.1 Trachelipus rathkii
TTTCAGGCTGGCACTTCTACAAGAATCATATAAAGCCCCGCCCCAAAAGTACTGCCAATTTAAATTCTGTTATTAAACTATTTTTTTTTAAAATTAATGTAAAACCAATAACATGCAAAAACGACCACAAATTTGCTTTCTTTTTTATTATTAATTTTAAGCCTTTAATGCATATTTCTGTCATATCTGTTTTTAATTAAACTCTGTGCCTTTCAAACTCTTAAGGATTGGCATCACTGTAAAGAGTAAAATAAAACTCCTCCCCAAGAGAAATTCCGTTGCTTAAGATTTGTACATAGATGTACGACGAAACGCCAAGCCTCTCTAGCAAAGTGGTCCTATGGAACTTGCTATTTATTTTCCTTTGACTCTGGCACTACATTATAGCATTGATGCTCCACAATGTTTTTACCATAACTCTTCCATAAAAAAATAATAGTTATTCTGATGATCTAACAATCGCAGCTCAAAATGCTTCTATAAACATAGCATGCTGAGAACTGTAACAATATATAAACCAAGTGGTGCAATCACCTAATCAACGGTGAGGTGCAATCATTTCATCACCGGTGCGGTGCAGTCACCTTATCACTGGTGTGGTGCAATCACCTCTTCACCGGTGCGGTGAAATCACTAAATCACCCGGTGCGGTGCAATCACTAAATCACCGGTGTGCGGTGCACCAGATCACCGGTGGCAACGAATTAGATCACCGGTGGTAATCAGTCAATCGCCGGTGCGGTGCAATCACCAGATCACCGGTGCGGTAATCACCAGATCACCGGTGCGGTGCAATCACCAAATCACCGGTGCGGTGCAATCACCAGATCAACGGTGAGGTGCAATCACCTTTATCACCGGTGCGGTGCAATCACCTCATCGCCGGTTCGGTGCAATCACTTCATCACTGACGACGGTCGAATCATATATATATATATCATATGGAGGGCGGAGGCAGTCGGGCCAGATCGGGCATGGCGGCGCCAGGTGGCGGCGGCGGGCGCGGCGGCATATACAGAGCAAGAGCAGCAGCAGCAGCAGCAGCAGCAGTATATAGTTATATATATATATATATCCAACCAAAACAAAAGTATATATATATATATATATATATATATATATATATATATATATATATATATATATATATATATATATATATATATATATATATATATATATATAGTTATTTTCTTATATATGTGAATATATATATATATATATATATCAGGGGCGACTCGTGTATAGGAGCGATGGAGCGACCGCTCCTCCTTCATTAATTAAGTATAAATTCTGAATCATAACACTTAATTAAAACACCATGTTTTCAATTAATAATAAATAATTGAATGCAAATTTTAAAAACTGTTTTGTAATAAGGCAGAAACGTACGATGATTTCATCTAATAATAAGAAATTGAATAAACATACTTGTATCAGTTGTATGTAGTTATTTTGAATTTCTATTTATAAAAGAAGATGTGAGAGCGAGCGAAATCATTTTCGCTCCAGTCTTGCTCCTATAGTCATGTAAAAATCATACGTCTGGCAGTGATACAATAAAATATACTAGTTTGGAGCGATTAGCGTGTTCGCCTTGTAAAATTATCGTACAGTTGTAGTTATTATTATTATTATTATTATTATTATTATTATTATAATTATAATTATTATTATTATATGATTATGATATTATTATTATTAAGAATATTATTATTATTACTATTATTATTTTTTCATATTATAACATTATTATATTAGTATATTATTTAAAAGAAAAATATTATTACATTAAATTATTTTATTATTATTATTATTATTATTATTATTATTATTATTATTATTATTATTATTATTATTATTATTATTATTATTATTATTATTATTATTATTATTATTATTATTATTATTATTATTATTATTAAATTTATTATAATTATTAATAATTTTATTATTATTATTAATAATAAATTTCTTATTATATATATATATATATATATATATATATATATATATATATATATATATATATATATATATATATATATATATATATATATATATATATATATATATATATATATATATATATATATATATATATATATATATATTCCAGAAGTTGGAGAGTTCTTTAGAAATAAATATATCACTAATTCCAACCTTTTTTCACAATCTCCTCAGAGATGCTCTGTATTAGATGAAATTATTGGGAGACGGTTTCTAAAAACTGTTAAAACAAAATGGAATTTTAACATCCGAACTGTAAACATGGTTTTTGAACATAGAGCCATTGTTAGAGTGCTTTGAAATAAATGCGAAACGAAAGCAAACAACGAGGAACACGAGAGCAGGAGGTTTGCAAAGACTATTGACTGATCCTACTTTTGTATTTTGGCGCACTGTTTTTCGCCATATAATGCAACACGTAGATTGTTTCTATAATAAAATTCAATCAAGAAATCCAGACGTAATTCTCATAAAACAAGCTGTGAGTGAGCTACAATTACAATTAGTTAAGATTAGAAACAGTATGACCACCATAATGGACCACCATAATTGAGGGAACGTATGATGTTTGTGAGGTGAAGAGAAGAAGATCGTTAAATGCTTCCAATTAAAAAAGCTGTTGAGTATGAAGTGTATGACATAATAATATCTCAGTCTAAGGAGAGGTTTTCGTTTAGTGATCATCTAGTATCAGCTCAACTTTTCGAGCGTGAACACTTTAAATTTTATAGAACCTCATTTCCCACAGTTGCATTTAAAAAGACTAACTGTTTATCCATTTTTTAACATCTTGAGACTCAAATCTGAACTTGAAATTATATATTCTAGAGAAGATTTTTATTCTCGGAAAGGAGCTCTTGATTCTTTTAACTACATTATGGAAAATTAAACAGATCAGACTTTTGAAGAAACATTAAAGTTGCTAAAAATTTTAATAACTACTCCAATGTCATCTGTTGAAGCTGAAAGATGCTTTTCTAGATTAAAAAGAATTAAAATCGTTATTCGGAATACAATGGGGCAAGATAGACTGAATGCCCTCGTTGCGCTTGCAACTGAAAGAGATATTGTCCTCAATTGTTTTTTTGACATCTTGTGATTGACTTATATGCAAGTCAAAAAACGACAAGAATGGACTTCAGCTACAAATTTAAAAAATTTACAATTTAATTATAAAGTAAGCAATTTATTATTTTCGTATTATATTTTAAATCATTCGGAACAGGTAACTTTTTTTTATGTAATTGTGCTACCGTACGAAGTAGAATAAAGAGGTGGATAACCTTGTAATATATATATATATATATATATATATATATATATATATATATATATATATATATATATATATATATATATATATATATATATATATATATATATATATATATATATATATATATATATTCTGGCATTCCTCATCCTCCACCTTCTTCTCTCAGGTGTCCTATGCCTTTGCTTGTGATTACATTTGATCGGGTGCATGGTCTCCTGAAATCTATGAACGTTAGGAAGGCGGGTGGCCCGGATGGCATTCCTCCCCGAGTTTTGAGGGAGTGTGCTGTGTTTCCACCTGCCTCCCTCGTTCAACTATATTCTATGTCTCAATACTAATATTTCCCTCAGTGTTGAGGCACGCTCATATCCAACCTATTCCGAAAAAAGGAAGCCGCTCTGATCCTTCTAACTATCGCCCTATAGCTCTCACTTGTATTCTATCTAAGATCTTTGAAACCCTTCTCAACTCTCATTTCTTAGATCATCTGGAATCTCATTCACTTCTTTCCGATCGCCAGTGCGGCTTTTGGCGCTCGAGATCTACTGGCGATATACTTTCCTATCTAACTGATCTATGGTTTTCCGCCCTCAGGAACTACGGGGAGATTTTGCGTGGTGGCGGACATAACCAAGGCATTTTTGACCGGTATGGCACTCCGTTGCTGCTCCAAGCTCCTTTGGTTTCCTCCTTCTCTTTCTTACCTATGTCTAGTTTTCTTTCAAATCGTTCAATATCGGCTGTTGTTGATGGGGCGACTTCTTCCTTTTCTATCAAGAGTGGTGTTCCTCAGGGTTCTGTCTTATCTCCTACTTTATTACTACTTTTCATTAATGATCTTCTCACCTGCACATCTAACTCTATCCACTGTATGCCGATGACTGACCCTTCATTCTTCTCAACTCATTTCACCTCTGCTCCCTTTACTTCTTAGAATTGCCTCCTCAGTCTCAATTCCTGATTCTATTCTGCTGATCCGGATAGAATTTCCGGGTGTGGGGTCATGTTCAACTCATTTCAATTCCCCTCTTTAAAAACCCAACTTCTACAAATCTCCCTCTCTAAGACACCTTCTAACTTTCCTATCTCTTTCGACGGTTCTCTCGTCTCTCCTGTTGACAATATAAACATCCTTGGCCTTAACATAAACAAAAAAGGCTTGGAAACATCACGTCACATCACAATTATTGCTTGGGTGACCTCGAAGATGCTGAGAGTTCTGTTTACAGACTGGTGAGACTTTTTTTCCCTCTTTCTCAGTTGCTCCAGCCAAGGCCTCATCCGCCCTTTTTTTGAAAGTTCTGCGCTCATATCTGGGGGCTCGGGTTGGTTTCCTCCGGCTTTTGGATAGGGTCGAGTCAAAGGCCAAAAGGCTTATAAACTGTTCTGTACTTTCCAGTTCACTTGACCCTCTATCTTTGCGGCGCGATGTTGGTGCCTTATCTCTTTTCTATAGGTACCGCAGCGGCAGGTGCTCGAGGGAACTTATCACTCGCGTACCACCACCTTTACGGCGCCCTCGTAGGACTAGGGGCATTGTGTCGGCACATGAGCTTTGTGTTGACATAAAAAATCTCAGGCTTATTCACTGTGGTGCTTCCTTCTTCCTGCCACATCTGTTCTGTGGAATTCTTCCATCTTCTGTGTTTCCTGTTGAATTTAATCTCTCTCACTTTAAAGCCTGCGTCTGTGCTCATCTGCGTAGTTTGCGTTA
>JABUQX010086518.1:22500-42500 GCA_015478945.1 Trachelipus rathkii
GAGCATCAATTATCTATTATCCCTATATATTCATTGATCATTATCTAATTATCACTTATCCTATTAATCCATTACAGTAGCATTTATTCATTTATTCATTATCATTATCATAACAATATGCTATTGTTATTGTAATAGTAATTGTATAATTAGAGCTATGCAATTTTAAATAGTAATGCTTGTATGTATATGTATAGCTATGTAATTCCAAAAAAAAACTCAATTGCAACAAAATAAGAAATAAATTGATTTAGAGTCAAAACGTTCTCAAAGTTTTAATGCAAAGTAGATTCAAATTAATAAATTATTATTATTTATTAATTATATTATTATTATTAATATAAATATTATATATATTTATATATTATTATTATAAGATATTTATTATTATATATCACTTATTCTTTAGAATATTCAAATAAATAATTCATTATAATTTTCTTATGAAATCCTTCGTTGAAATATCTGACAAGTAGTCGGGGAATATCATAATTCTTCTTTATATCTTCATGTTTAGTTTCTGAACGAGCTTCAATTTCTAATCGGCTTTCTCTATGCTTAAGCTTACGTCAGAGATAAAAAACTGGTGCCCTTCTCTCTCTCTCTCTCTCTCTTCTATCTCTCTCAATCTCCTATATTCTCTCTTACTCTATATATATATATATATTATATAATATATATATATATATAATATATATAATATATATATATATTAAATATATTATATATTATTATATAGAATTATTTTCGTATGTTGTATTTATTTATAGTAATATTATATATTATACACAGTAATACATACTATATAGTATATAATAAAGTGGATAGGAGAGAGAGAGTGAAGAGATGAAGTAGAGAATATGAGATGAATAGAGAGAGACGAGAGTGAATAGACTGAGATTGTTGATGTGTAGGATATATATATATATATATTTTGAGTTATTGTACAGGACCCACCATAGCCCACAGAGAAGCTGCCTCATTTGGTTGAAACTTGAATAATGAACTCCATGGGTGGGTCCTGGTATATACATATTTTAAATGTCAAAAAAATTTGGATGGCAAAATGAATATTCAGTCAAAAATAAATAAAAAAAAAACTAAATAAAATGATGTCCTTCCATTATAAGTAGTCCTAGTATTACATAACAAAATCATATGTTATAAAGAATATTCAGCTCTTGAGATAAGAGAAAATAGAATTGCTGTTAAAGTGGGAGGATTCAGATAAGATATGGGATAACCTTTTAAAAGGTGCTTTGGACCATAAAGTAGGAAAATGACGATGGCGAATGGAGTCTAGTTGGGGACAATCAATGAAGATATGATGAACAGATTGTGGCATATGGTGAACGCAAAATTTGCAGGTGGAACGAGGGTCCCGTGATATATAGTGGCTGTGAGTGATATTGGTATGATCAATACGGAGGCATTCAAGTATAACCTCGTGCAGGCGCCTTCGTCGGTGAGAGGAAGACCACTCAACAGTGTTCGGCTTTATATATTTAAGTTTGGCCCCTCGCTGATCACTCGTCCAGTAATTCTATCAATAAGACCGGAAGCTTTGTCGGAGATTAGGATAGTAATCAGTTGATGAGAGGTGACCTTGTTGAATGGCATCCGGAAGGTATCTAGAACAGCTCCGAAAAGAAGAGGAAGCCATTTTGGCCTCTCTGTCAGCGATTTCGCTGCCAGTTACCCTACCTGAGATGGGTTACAACATAGTATGATTTGTTTCTTACGAGAGTAGAGCAGTCGAAGAAATTGTTGTACAGCGGATACAGTTATGCTTTTAGAATAGGGGCTTTAAGCTCCTGGTGGGCACTGAGCTAATCTGAATAAATGACAAAGAGTGGTCCTTGGTAAGAAAATAAATTCAGAAAGGGCAAATCATTTAGTCATTAATTCTGCCGTAAAAATTGATGCATGAGGGGGATGGTATGGGAGAGGTTGCGGTCAGGAAAGACAACAGATGCGCCCAAACTGTTCCCTGTTTTAGAGCCGTCAGTAAACGCTGGATTCGTTCACCGTGAATTACGGAATGAGACAGAAATGATGCCTTTAACAAGGCAGCGGGAGGCTATGATTTGAGAGAGAGGTCAGAGCCAAGCAATGGTGGGAGCGGGGAATAGCCAAGGTGCGTACTCTTCGTCATAAGTGAAAGGCAGCACCTTTTGCAAAGGGATGTTATGAACTGTGTTTGCAAATGACCAGAAATTAAGATTCTGAGGTATCTCCTGCAGAATCGGTGTCAGAGCAGACGATATTGGGGTTTGAAAACGAAGATGAAACTTGTGCACATGATGCTATTGCCCTTCGAAGAGAGAATGAAATGTCACCATTAGAATTCAACTTTACAGGCTCACCCGGGTGACGATCGAAGGCTTCCAGTGGAGACAGACGGATGCGAATCTTTTGGATGGGATCTAACAGGTGTAGCAGAGTTGGTGAGGCCTGACCATATACTATACAGCCATAGTCAAGCTTCGATCGGACTAGGGCGATATAGAGACGTAAAAGTACTCAGTTCTCCAAGATTTTGAGGCGAGACGACGTACCAGGTCAAGCACGCTGTGACAAGTCGTTTTCAGGAGTTTGATATGCAGTGCGTATGTTAAGTGTTCATCTAGAATGAGTCCTAAAAATTTGACTTGTGAAGTTACACGAATGGGTGAACCATATAAGGCTAGATTCGTTGGAAGAAGGTGTCAGATTCTTCGATTCCCTTTTTTCTTAAAAAGCACTACTGAGGTTTTGTTGGGAGAGAAATGGAAGCCATGGGAGTTACCCCATTGTGAAATATTCTCAATAGCTAGTTGAAGTTGCCGTTCAAGAAAAGGCAACCTGGTGCCATCTATATATAACGTAAGGTCATCAACATAGAGAAAAATTGACCGTCGCTGGGATAGAAGTAATGATATCATTAAATCCGAGAGCAAATAGCAATACACTTAGAACACTACCCTGCGGAACGCCTTCATTCAAAGTAAAGTGACGTGACAGAATAGAAGAGCACCAAACCTGGATGAATCTATTTGACAGAAGTCATTTAATGAAAAGAGGGAGTTGTCCACGAAAACCGAGCGAATGGAGTTTAAGGAGAATACCAGTTCTCCACGTGGTGTCATAAACTTTCTCAAGGTCAAAGAAGACACCAAGAACCATCCCACCAGTTGAGAAGGCTTCCCGGATGTCATGATCTAGTTTTAACAAAGGGTCCGCGGTTGAACGATATTTTCGGAAACCAATCTGGAAATTTGAAAAAGCTTGGCGACTTTCCAGAACAGGAAGAAAGCGGCCTGAAACCATTTTCTCTATTAATTTACAGGAATGACAAGTCAGCAAAGTTGGTCTTTGGTTGTCCCCCAACTTTGGATCTTTCCCAGGTATGGGGATAGGAATTACAAAAGCTGTAGTCCAAATAGAAGGAAAAGAAGATTCGATCCAGATTCTGTTGTACAGATCCAGCAAAAATGCTGATGCTGATGGATATGACGGATCATGATATAAGAAATCATGTCTGGACCAAGAGCACCGTCTTTGCTATTCGCCAGTGCGGTTTGATACTCTGCAAATGTAAAAAGACGGTTATAGGTATGATCTTCCCCTTTCGTTGTTGAGAAGTCTGGCAGTGCAGTGCTAGTTTTTAATTTTTGAAAGGCTTCAGGATAGCGGAAAGAACTCGAGTAGCTAGTAAAACTACAACCTAGTGTATCTGCAACAGCAGCAGAAGAGATCGTTATTGGAGCGACGAGATATTTTTTGTGTAACTTTCCATACTAAAAGGTAGTGGAGTTGTATAGTTAACAGTCGAAATGTAAGCTCGAAAAAATTGTTTACTTGTTTGGCGATTAATTTGCCGAGATCTCGCAGCAGCTGCTTTAAAAATAATCATGTTTGGAGTGGTACAGGTCCTTTTGCATTGCCTGTAAAGTTTCTTTTTCTCTCGGTTAGCTTGTGCGCACTCTTTGGACCACCAAGGGGTTGTCGACCGCCTGCCTGCGAAAGATTGCGGAATGCAAGCTTCCGCTGCCGAGATGACAACTTGCTGGAAGAATAGAAAGGCATCATCAACAGTCGGAAACCGATTATTGAAGGGAGAAAGTGGGATAGTTGTGGCCTGATAAAAAGGAGCCCACTCCGCTCGATCATTACGCCAACTTGAGTTAGGTTTTAACATTGGGTTCGGTACAAGCTCATTTAAAGCTATTGGGTAATGATCACTGCTGAATAAATAATCAAAGCGGAACCAGGTAAAGCGATCCATGAGGGAATGGGACCAAAAGGAAATATTAATCCAAGAAGAAGTGTGTGTATCTAAACGTTCAAATGTAGGGAGTCCTGTGTTAAGGCATCCCAGGGAAAATGGGGGTTAGAAGATCTACAAGGATCTTGGACTTAGACGAAGTGACAGAGTCTCCCCATAAGGGGTGGCGAAAGTTGAAGTCTCCTAGTATAACAACCGGAGTAGGGAGCTGCTTAAAAAGATCAGCTAAGTCGACCTTAATAAATTCACTACTCGGAGCCAAGTAGATCGAGCAGATAGTAAGGTCGGTGGACAAGTGAATTCGTGCTGCCACTGCATGAACTTTAGTTTGAAGAGGGACTGGAGAATAAGGGACAGATTTATGAATGAGTATTCCTGCACCTCCCCTATCATTGTCACCTCTTTCTATAGAGGTTAGCGGCGATTTATATTCCGATGGTTAAAAGAAGTCACGATGACATACTCTGAGTTCCTGCAAACATATGCACTTTGGTTTACATATGCTTATTAGTTGAACAACCCTAGATGATTCTGGCATTCCTTTTCCTCCTCCTTCTCCTCTCAGGTATCCTATGCCTTTGCCTGTGATTACATTTGATCGGGTGCATGGGCTCCTGAAATCAATGAACGTTAGGAAGGCGGGTGGCCCGGATGGCATTCCTCCCCGAATTTTGAGGGAGTGTGCTTCGGTGCTGGCCCCGCCCCTCGTTCAACTATATTCTCTATGTCTCAATACTAATACTTTCCCTCAGTGTTGGAAGCACGCACATGTCCAACCTGTTCCGAAAAAAGGAAGCCGCTCTGATCCTTCTAACTATCGCCCTATAGCTCTCACTTGTATTCTAAGATCTTTGAAACCCTTCTCAACTCTCATTTCTTAGATCATCTGGAATCTCATTCTCTTCTTTCTGATCGCCAGTACGGCTTTCGGCGCTCGAGGTCTACTGGCGATATACTTTCCTATTTAACTGATTTTTGGTTTTCTGCCCTTAGGGACTACGGGGAGACTTGCGTATTGGCGCTTGGACATATCCAAAGCATTCTGACCGGGTTGTGCAAGCGTCAGCTGCTCTCGCAAGCGTCCCTCTTTGGTTTCCTCCTTCTCTTTGGCTATTTTATATCTAGGTTTTTCTTTCTGCAATTCGCTCAATATCGGCTGTTGTTGATGGGCGACTTCCTCTCTTAATTTCTAAATCAATAGTGGGTGTTGCCTCGGGTGTTCTGTCTGGTCTTATCCCTACTTTAATTCCTACTTTTCATTAATGATCTTCTCACCTGCAAATCTAATCTATCCACTCGATGCCTGAGACTCGACCTCTTCATTCTTTCAAGCTCATTTCAAATCTGCTTCCCTTTTTTACTTTAAGAATTGCCTCTCGTCTTAATTCTTCCGACTCTATTCTCGTCTTGATGATATATGATTAATTTATTGGGTTTTGGGTGTTCTTGTCTTGTCAATTCCTTGTGAGATTACAAGTTCTTTAAAAACACCAGACGTCATATTACAAATCTGGTCCATCATCTAAAGGGAGACGACCTTCCAAGTAGTGCAATATGCTCTTTCGACGGTTCTCTTCGTCTCTCCTTTGGACAATATAAACATTCTTGGCTTTACTAAATCTAAAAAATGGTCTTGGAACCTCGCATACTAATGGTTGCAAGGTGCGGTCCTCGAAAGAAACTGTGGAATTCTGTTACGACTGCGAGAGCTTTTCCTCAGGGCTCAGTTACTGCGAGTCTATACATGTGCCTTCATCCGCCTTGTATGAGATCTGCCTTCAATATCTGGGGTGGAAGCTCTGGTTTCACCCGGCTTTGGATGGGATGGGGTCGAGTCAAAGACCAAAAGGCTTATAGAATGTTCTGCACTTTCCAGTCACTTGATCTCTTTCTATCTTGTGCGAGCGGATGTTGGTGCTTTATCTCTTTTGTATAGGTACCGTGACAGCGGCAGGTGGTGGGCTCGAGGGACTTTATCACTGCGTTCCATTCACTTTACGACGCCGCTCGTGACACTAGGGGTGCTGATGTCTGCGCATGAGTTGGTTGGTGTTGGATATTGGTAACTCCAGGCTAGTTCGCTGCGGTTGTATTCCTTCTTTCCTGCCACCTCTGTTCGTGGAATTCTCTTCCATTTTGTGTTTTTCCTGCTGAATATTGTAATCTACCTCAACTTTTAAAAGCCTGCGTCTTGCTCATTCTCGCGGTAATTTACGCTAGCGGATGAAATTTGTAGCATGCAACAGCCCCCCCCTGACAGCATTAGGGCGGTCTGCCAGTGATTGGTGCGTGACAACTGTATATACTATTATTACTTATGATAATATATATTTGATTAGTATTATATTTTAGTATATATATATGTTATTACGTTGTTTTATATTATATATATAGTATATGTTAGTATATATATATATATATCTATACCGTATATATATATATTAGTTTATATTAATGATGGGTTTTATAATATATGTATTAGTTATATAATGGACGTTATAAGATATTAGGTAGGGTTATGATAGTATTATTATAAGGTGTTTAGGGTATTATATAATAGTATTGTAGGTAGGTGAGTATTATGATATATACTAGTTAATTA
Organism: Trachelipus rathkii; assembly: GCA_015478945.1. NCBI lineage: Eukaryota > Metazoa > Arthropoda > Malacostraca > Isopoda > Trachelipodidae > Trachelipus > Trachelipus rathkii. The sequence goes on from JABUQX010086518.1 coordinate 29,370, forward strand.
TGTGATATGAGTAGTAGTATAGGTATATTTAGTAGTATATTATTAATATTATATTATGTAGTATTCATGGTCTTTGTGTTCTCTTGTTTTAGTAGTTATTGTATTTATATTATTTATATGTATTTATCGTAGGTATAGTTGTGGCTGTAGGGTATATATATGGTATAATTATATATATAGTATAGTAGAGTAGTTTATATAGTATATCAGTGGATAGCTTAGTGATGCTATGGTGAGAGCATCGCTGCATCCGTTCGGAGCTAATGCGCACATTTACTTGAAAGATCTGCATCCGCGTTTGCTCTGCGGATGTGCGTGAAATATTTACACTTGTCGTAGATTGATAAAGAATGGTTTATAAATGAAAATAAGGGGAATCTGTAAATGGGCTGATGAAAATGAAAATGAGTTTGAGAGGCAATTCCAAATACCGGCCTTGCCATATCTTTACTGGTTATCAAGACATTCGCAACTCTTGAAGTATCTACACATTCAGGTATGATTGGAATTATGAATTGGTGATTGTGCTCAAAGAACCTCTGCGTTTATGTAGCGCCAGTTCGCATTTTCAAGGGTAATTTCTTACTAAATTATGTGGAAAATGCATCATAAGTCATCGATCTGCTAAGTCTATTCGAGAACCCATTTGTGAAAGAATACAAATATTTCAGCGCCTCTTATCAGCTCCTGTTCTTCGATTGTTATACCTTTTAATCTCTCAATGCTTAAGAAAGCATTTTTTGAAATCTCAAGAATGAAAATGATTGTTATGGTTTTTAAAAAGGAATGAATAAGATTTAATTATTCAATATCTTTATATTCGTAAGAAATCGCTTGGTTCTGTGGAATATTAAGACCTCATGTTCTAGGTCTGGGCTTACTTTTACTTAGATCTCTGATTAATAGTATGGAGTATATTATATAGGAAAGTTTTTATACTACAATTGATTGACAATATTTATATAGTCGCAGCGTTTGTGTGTGTCAGTTGAAAAGCGCAATCCGAACAGTCTAGTTAATTCTGCACCATCATTTTTATATAATGGAAAAAAGACAAATTCTACAGCAACCAGGACACCTTCTATTTAGCAAGTATATTCAATAACAATATTACACCTAGCAAGATTTCTACAGCCCAGTAGTTGAATGCAGAACAGCACGCATTTATCCAAATAGATGTAGTGTAATTGAGGTGATATATAACTAATCACTAAGATATATTTATCGGGACTACGAATTCACATAATCACTATGGATCTAGTACAGTTGGTGGAAATTTGTTAAAGCAACAATTGGTGTCTTAGCGCACGTGGTTCTATTGTAAACTTTGAGCTCAGGGAAATAATCATCTTGCACCTGTCCCCAACTGTGTTCAAAGGTGTTAGAGTATGTATGGTATTAGCGAACTCTGCTGGTGCTAAATAGGAAGATCGCTAAAGTGAGAAAACAGACTCTAGACGAAGACAGGCAGATAAATCTGCCATGTGTTTCTGGCCGATGAACACTCTCGTATGCTGTATTTGAGAGATTGTCCAATAAGCTAGTTGGGGCTACCTTATTAATTTAGTAATTTAGTCATTCGTAAATATCATATTCATCTAAGGGCGGACAAGCTCTGGCGCGAACTATGGTGTTTGGTGCCCGGTAACGTATACTTCCATCATCTTGATTAGTTCTGGGCTCCCGGCCCCTGGCTCTAGGCCATGGTGAACTACCATTGACTCATTTTTCTAAGTGTAGCTGTGGTCTAACACAGTCAGTAATAGTATCATTCTATACTGGAGCAGCGGATATCATTATATGCCAATTTACGTCATATATTTTATCCATTTCTGGACTCACGGCTAGAGTACGTGTCGGCACTCAACTACCCTTTATTGGTAGTTATTATACCTGAGAGTATTGACGCACAGCCCCGAGAGTAACATAAGTAAAAATCACTCTCTCAACTGTAGCATGACACCAGTAACGTATTTAGTCCACTATCTCAATACATTAGAACTAATTATAATTCTGCGACTCAAGTTGAGCTGGATATAGTATATCTCTGTAGCCAGATAATATATTTAACTAATCGTACTACACGTACAATTTATTTTCGAGTATCTAGGTTACTACATATTTCTGAGATGAGTATTATATAACTCTCAGCTTACTCATATAACTTATAAGTATATGAGTTAGTTATATATCTACTCACCATACATATATATTCATCGATATTCGCTTCACCATATAATGAGATATACTCTTATCACTTGATCATTGTAGTATAATTATTATGCAGATTAACCTCGGTTTAGTAAGTTAGTTATATTAATACTGAAGCTAACCTAGAGTTTATTACTTTCCGATTAATACTACTGGCAGCTATACCTATTTTTCATATAAATCATCATTTTTCATTTCATTTGTACAATGCACGATTATATATATATCTTCCTATACATACATACGACAATATACGGGGATAGCATTACTAATCACTAATATATCTACTACGTTATTTTATTTAGGAGTCAATAAATAAGACTGAGCAGATAAGTGCTAATATAGAGTGTGTCCATTAGGTATTCATGTACGTACTGATTATATATATATTAATATTAATATGATCCGTCATATCCATCAGTATTACAAGCAATTTGGCTGAGTAGAGTTATGTATTATACCTAAATACTAAGTCTTACTTAGTGATTGATACTTATCTCATTATTATATCTATACTCTAATTTATGTACTAACAGATTTATTTATTATTTGTATAATTCCTATCCCCATTACTACCTCTAGTTAGGCAGCTATTACCAAAAGTATTAGGGGGACTAATAACCTGAACAACCGTAATCATTATGCTTATAGATATTATGATTAAATTTACTCCATAGATACAATATAATCACGCGAACAGTTAAAAAATGTAATTAATGCTTCAAACCATACTATGCATGCATTCGCATTCCTGACAAAATATAATATATTCATAGCCAATAAGTCTTATTATTTTCAAATTATTGTCACTGACAGATTGGTTTTATATATTCACGGAGAGGGATATATATATTATGATATTCATACTATACGCGGAATACCCTATTATATATATTCATAAACAAATATATGACTCGGCGATAGGCCTTATCTCAAACTATGGGTTATGGAGATGTTCTTGTATAGTATGTCTTATATTTTTTATTAGATCACTTTAGTAATAAAGTTTATTATAGTGACACTCAATATCAGTTAGTGAAGACTGTAGTATTATATTATATTCTCTACTAAATATTCTAATATTCTAGTACGTTAGAGTATTATTTTACTAAGTATTGGAACAACTCCCTATCTTATTTTATCATTTAATGTATACTTTTAGTTCAAATATAATATATCCATAGGTTTGGTGCTCTCTATATATATTTAGCTGAGATCTAACAGTTATTTATTACATTTATGAGATTGTAAGGTCATTATCTAGCATAATAGGGTAGTTAGATATTACTATATAGATTGTAATTATTGACTTTAGCTCTTATCATTTATAAATGATATCATTACTTCTTATTACTAATCACAGCGAACGGTCACTTTAGTTTTCACTCGCTATGATTTCGCGGATTGCGGCAATCCGGCCTACTAATCGTTGTACTAGTATCAATAATAGGGTATATCGGGGCCAATCGTCATTGGCTGTTAATATTTTCTTAGGAGAACACCGGGAAAATTAACTCCAGGCGGTCCCTCGGGCACGAATCTCTCGTGCCACCAATTTGGTTTGATAGCTCGCCAATCGCGTTCCGGCCCACCTCGGCTCTTCTCTCCCCCGGACCAACCAGGCCAAAATACAGGACAAATCCGAGGTTTTCAACGCTCGGTGGTTAATCTGTAATATTTTATAAGAGAAACACATAAGAGGTAATCCCGAGAGGATTATAATTTGAACCACACTTAAACTAATTAAACCTACTAATCTGTTATAAATTCCTATGACCTCCTTTGTAATATTAAATGTGTTATGCAGAATATATTTAACATACCTAACACCAATATACTGTAGTATCAATTTTTTTTCTTCACAAGTCACATGGTAAATATTTTTTAAGATCATAATCTCTATCTGTAGATTTATCAAATTTAAGAAAACATCGAGGCCTAAATTATAAATATTATTTCACCAGATGGCCATAATCAAACTCAATGAAAATACGACTTTGTCACAGCGCTGCCTTGACCTTGGACATAACCGACCAGATACTTTCGAGATCTCGCACTACTCTCATCAAACAGAATTCGTGATAGAGGAAGGGACACATTAGAAGATATACTTATTTGTTAAACATTATTTACATTGTATTTATAATTTATTTCTAAAGCTAAATATCTCTCCTACCGAGAAATAGAGTCACATATTTGGACATAATCATCTGTTTTCTGTCAATAAATTGAGTTATATTATTATATGTTGGTAAAGATAATGAGTACCTTCCATAAACCAACTATCTGCTAATCAACTACTGTTAGTATATATACCCATTATATCTCAAAATACGTCTATCAGATCATTAACGTATTATAGTCTTACCACTCACTATGGTAGCCTTCCGATCGTCTAATCCACATAGTGTAGTTAGATATAGTACTTTAAAATAGTATGAATATACTATATTAGTATTGAACATTTTAATATGAATTAAGAATAACGTCGTAAAGTAAAGTTATATATTAGTTATATTTTCATAAACTACCCAATATCGTCTGTATCATCTGAAAAAACCGATTCTGCAGGAGATAACTTAGAGAATCTTTAAATTTCTGGTTCATTTTGAATACGCTAGCCAAGAATTGTGCAAATCTATACTATTCATAAAGGATGTCACTATAGACTACCTACTATTATATAACTTATAAATGTATAATACGAAGACTGTTATGAGAGATAAGACGCCCATTCCGCTTGAGGTTCTTTCTTTAGTGTTTTTACTGATCCTTAACTGATCCTCACTACCCATTTAATAATTATCCTAATGTACAGCAACACTTAAAAAACAACTTCGTCTCATACTCCACGAACACTTTCTATGTTTCTCTCAATCCGCAAATATAGACTTTTTGTACCTAAGAAAGGCTAATTATTTCGTCGGCATGCACAAGCGTAGACTTTCAGGTCTAAGGATTGGATTTCTTGTCTGATCTTCATCAGTTATCATCAGCTGTTATTATTTCAGATTGTCTGCTTATTTTTCTATGCGTGACGGAGGGAGGATACTTGAATGAATGTTCTCTCAATAACGTCATTTTCTCTGTGAGAGGTTCTAAAATCATATATTAAGGCTGTCAACCGGAGTATTGTGCTTGAGCGTCGTATCTGGTTTTGTTTTATTTACCTATAAGACCTGGCCACAAAACCAGTATTCCCATTGCCCCAATTAATCTAGCTGACCTGCGCTTATCTGTGGCGTCAATTTTTTGTTAAACGGGGTCTCAAGAAATAAGATCAATGAAACTCATAATGTTGCCCTTTCTTGAATTCTAATTTCTTACACCCAGGTACTTATACATTGTTGATACTGATAGAGTCTGCCTGTGTTCCATGGCCGTTTATCAGATCTTTGTATATCAGAAGATCGCACAGTCTAAGTGCCCGTACTCGTCGCTTGTGGCGGAACTCTATATTCCTAAATGCTACAGTTGGTAATTGCCCTGGCTTGTGTAACAAATTGTCAAATATTTTTTACACATACAATATTCGCCTCAGACCAAATCAAGTCATATTTATTTTGGCGATCCTCCCCTCTCATGTTAGGCGGTAAACTGGAACTTGAATAATTAACTGATGTAAGAGAGGCCAAAATTGGCCGGTCTCCTCTTTCATTTTGGTAGCTGTTCGAGTCTAATACTCCTCACTGGATGTGCACTCGAAGCGGGAGATGTCGGATCTCCCACTTAAACTGTATAGTCAAGACTTTTATGGTGTGGAGGGATTTTGCTGTCCCTTGGTCACGTCTGTGGGTGTTTTGTCGAGATAGTTCTTTTAAGGTGATGTGTTATTTGGGATGAATTGAGCGGGTAATAAGAGTTTGTTGGTATTCGGTAATTAATTGGTGATCTCGACACATAGTATAATGAAACATGCCTGACGAGGAGAGGCGATAGGTCATATAGAGGGATAGGATGAGTGCTCCAAATTATTCAAGTGTAAGTGCTATAAAGGTGAAGACTCTCTTTTTCTTGCTCTCTTCGTCAATGCTCTGATAGATGAAGATAAGAGATTGCACGACGAATAGATAGTGTTACTATGTGTGACTTATTTGCTAGTAATAGTGTGGCTCAGCTAACTATTTTATACAGCTTACATTCGTCGACAGAAGATGCGCGGGATAGAACATTCATACGTATAGAGCTACGCGAGGAGAGGATCGAGATGACCAGAACACGCTTAATTTTTGTGGCCTTTGGGATGACATGATTGCACGAAGCCAATTTGTTGATACCCATAATAGTTCTGGTCCAGTAGCACTGTCCTGGCAGTTTTATGCTCTATATTATCACCATGTACTACTTACTAGTCGAGAAGTGATTTTGTGATCGTCCCACCAAATGTTGACTGGTAAACCGCCGATATCTGTCAGGAAGGCGCGATAGACCGTCTGGTCTATGAGTGATAGTGCCCTACTGCTATTATGCTATCGTGAGTACTGATCTGAATGATTGAATCAGAAGTTTTAAATATCACGTTTTTATGCGACTATTCCATATAGAGGTTAGGTTGCCGTGTTCGCCTGAGTGAGAATGCGTAGAGACTAAACATGTCATTATATAATCATCATTCTTACATCACTCTTCAAGAAACTAGAGTTTGATACTTATATAAATATGGGTTGGGTAATAATATTGATAAATGAGTCTGAAAATCAGCTATACCAAGAATAATAGTTGAATATTCTGTTTTATACTGACGATAAATAGGAGTAAAGTGGGGGGATTCCCTCCATGTACTTATCGCAGTAATATTAAAGACAGCATGTTAATAATGTAAGTAGGTTGATTTGATTAATTATCTTGCAATTAAAATATGAAAGAAAGCTAGATATAAATTATTTGATGTGTTTTGTATGGTTTTAATTATATTGAAATACGGGAATAGTGCCCAATCTGCTCATTTAAAACATAATCTTCGGTTTCACCTTTTGAGAGGCAATATTAGCTTAACAAATTGTACAGTGCGTATAAGTCATAATACATAAAAAAAGAATCCACGGGCTTTCCTCTCTAAAGTAATTATTCACAACGCACAAAGTAGTTCTTATTAGTATATTATTTTATTGTTAATATTTACCTACTTATATAATATATATATATATATATATAAGTATATATTATATGATATATATATGAAGTAGGTACTCCTCTTTACTGTAGTTTATGATATTATTTATTTAAATAAGAATTTTTATGCTAATACCATAAACCATCTATATATACGTAATATATTATTTAACCTTTCTTCCTAACATACCTTCACTCAATGGAAGTATGAACTATCTATAACTAACCACTATACTACCTATAGCCTTACCACTGTGTACCGTCAGCCGCTTACACACTTACTTCTTTGCTAGAAAATCAATGTACTTTGTCATCAAAATTTATTTCGAAATTGTCTATACCTTTTATCCCAACCATTGACTACATCTCCCTAGCACACAACTTTGTAGAGCCACGAGTGCACACCCGTGTCGACGACAACATGATGGCATATGGGAGCAAGCTAGATGGATACACTCGCTTCCACATTTAACAATACACTTCTGTCAAAACCCAACCGATTAAAACTTCGGGACCACCTTCCTTATCATAAATACCAAAATGTCAAACAAACCAAACGACCCATCAGGAAAAAACATACACCCCAAATAAAAAAAAGACTGGGAATTCATAACTCTATAGAAAAGCTCCTAAATATCACAAACGCCATCAGCACTCACTCAACAAGCCATACAAATTCACAATTTCTAATCCAAAATTCTAACAATTCATTCTCAGAGGATACATAAATAAAGTGCAAGCCCAACCCTAACCACCTGAAATAAACAACTAATCAACAACGCAACTCACTCAGAAAAATAACCCACATCACTCAACAACAACAACACATGATTACCCTTTAAACCCAAATCATAAACTTAACAGACACATTCTTCAAACTAACTTCACACTTCCACACAAAACACAAACAAAACCAGAATGTGGAAAACAATAAATATTACTGAAAAACTCGCCAACCAACTAACATACACCATAATCATCAAAAACCCCAATGACACAAACCCCAATCCAACAAACAAACACAAACATTCTCACAACTCACTTCGCAAAGAGAGTCAAAAACCCACACACCTCAAAACAGGAAAATATCATAAAGTCCCTTAAAAACTCACCATCAACAGGACCTGACAACATCTCAAACATACACCTCAAACACTCAGGAAACACCACAATAACCCATCTAGCTCATATATACATCAGCTCCATCAATTTAACTTCTATCCTCTCCATCTGGAAAAGAGCAATTATCATATCAAAGTAGAAACCTGGAAAAGACCCCTCAAATCTCTCCTTCTATCGTCCAATCTCACTACTATCCAAACTATGTAAACTTCTAGAGAAGCTCCTTTTAAACAAAATAACATCACACATCTTCAAATAAAAGTTTTAACACGGTTTCCAACAAAATCACTCAACACAACAGCCCTCCTAAACATCATACAACCAATAATAAACGGCTTAAATCTCAAACACACACACAAAACAATAGTTATAGCAATTGACGTCAACAAAACTTCTGACACAGTCCTTAAACACAATTTAATCCATAAAATAATAAAATCAAATATGCCCACAAATTTGCAGAAATGGATATCTAACTTCCTATAAGAGAGAACAGCTCAAATACAGACAAACAACAAAAAAGTTCCGTACAGTAAATATTAAAAACGGCGTACCTCCAAGAAACAATTCTGTCCCCCACCCTATTTAACGTATTCACAGGCGATCTACCACAACCACAAACAGACCACACAGACATAACAACCTACGCAGATGACATCACCATTGAACCATCACACACCAGAACCTAAACATATCTACAAATCTGACCCGAAAATACATCAACCTAATGCAAACTTGGCTGACCGACATCTCATACACCAAATAAATTCACACACTCCTAACCGAAATCTATTTAAGAAACCGACAGCCAAACAGTATACTTAATGAACATCCACCAGAAATAGCATCTGGATTAACTTTCATAATACCAATTCACCCACCCACCAACCAACTTCCTCATAATACCAATTCAGTCATCCTTTGACAAACTGAGATGCGGCCACCACCCAAATTTGCAACACTATAAATATAGATTCAACCTTAATCAAACACTTCGAATATCTGCCACAAATTGCAACAACGGTCCCGGAAACTGTGTCACATTTCCTACTAGATTGTTAATCAAACCGTCAACCCAGAAAAACCTGGGAAATTTCATCCCTAGAAGTCCAGCAGCGGCGGCTGGGTATCTGGAAACGGTGTGGCCACTTTGAAAACAGGGTGGTCAGGGGGTGAGAAGGTAAATAAAAGATATATATATATATATATATATATATATATATATATATATATATATAATATATATATATATATTTTATGTGGATATTACATATATATATAATAGGGTTAGTATATATATTATATATAGATATATAGTAGATAAACTATAGTATATAATATATATATAATATATAATATATACGTATATATATAATATATTATATAATATATATATATAATATATATATATGATATATATAATATAATATATAATATAGTATTATATATTATAATATATTGAGATATATTATATATATATATATATATATATAATAATATAATGATATAATATATAGTGATATATAATATAAGTTCCTGTGCAAAACTGATATCAACGAATTTATTTTGTCGGGGATTTTCATAAAAATAATAAAATTAATGAAAAATAAAAGTTAACTGTTTCTGCATAAGAGTACAATAAAATCAAACGCCGACATGTTTTGATAAACAGCTTTTGAAAGTGCGTAAATCAAAACAAGTTGTGAAAATGGAGGATAGAAAGTATTCCTTATTATACCAGTAAAGTAAACGGTATAGCGAGCATACCAGTCAAATCTGGGGTTAAAGAGATGATCAGAGAGAGAGAAAGAACGAAGCTATATGAAAATGCATGACCCACAAGCCCTCCTCAGAGGAGGAGGTCCGCAGCAAGAAAACGGTACAGCGCCCGATAGCTCAGTGGTAGAGCACTCGCCAAACAAAGCAAGAGTCCCAGGTTCGCAACATGGTAGAGTTGGGAGAATTCGAGTTATTCTCTCCTTTGGCTTGGCTTCGTCCTGCTCGTACGTTAATTGAGTACACCCTCTCCTAGATTAGTTCTCTGCCCGTGAGTGGTGGTGTTTATCGGTAAAAAAAAGTTTAGAGAAGTAATGTCCTTTGTACTAACGCCATTACAAGGAGACTGATGCAACAGTTCGACAGCCTGAAGGACATTAGAGAGAATAACATTTTTCATGATTCCTAGATGAAATATATAAACGAGATTCTGGACCATCTGGAGTATGAAGACTTTGAAAAGTATTGAAGGCGGAGTGCTTGTGGTGGATAACACCAGAGTAACCAGAGTGAAAACTTGGAGCGTGAGTTTAAGCTAAAGGGAAAGAAATGAAATATACTCCTCCATGCAGGAGATAATTACATCGATTGTTAGCTCTATTCACTCCTAGAAAACCATTCCTTCCAAGCAGCAATCCCTCACAAATATATATTATATATATATATAATATATATTATATATTTATAAGATAGTTATGTATATATATATATATAATATAGGAGAATGATAGATATAGTATAATAGGGAAAAATATTTTAAATAATAGAAATATCTCTAGGATAGTATAAATAATTACAGAGAGATATACTATATATTATATATATATAATATATTATATATATATATATATATATATATTCATATATATATATATATATATATATATATATATGTATATCATAATATAATATATATATATAATATATGTATATATGTTCTTCTATTCTCCAGATTGGAGATCAGCGGTGCAACAGTGTAACATACACCTGAAACAGAAAAGTTAGTAGAAGAACATGACGTAAGTCAAAAGGAAGGCCCCCATACCATCCCCTCATTCCCTTAAGTGAGAGCCCGTCGAAGACAAAATATACATCATAGATTTTCACAACATCTCGACATACCCTCACTGTGATATCTCGTCATTATAGGGTTCATCTCTTGGCCCACGGTCACAAACATAACCCTTCTGAAAACCCTGCCATTCACTTTTATTATGCACCTGTCTTTTCGACACTGCCAAACTCACATTTTTTTCCTTCAAACACTCCTATGTCTACTCAATACACTTTCCTTGTGTCTGCATACTTTCCATATGAAAAAATCATCTTCAGACACCTTCGTTAATTCTCTTATTGACGCCTTTCTTCACGCCACACAACTTCCTTACATGTTGATTCCTCATTTTATCAATTCTTCTCGCACCTAATATGCGCCTACGATTACCCATCTAAACAAATTACACCTTCGATCTATATACCTCTAACTTAATGAACGCCATAGTTTTATTACTATACATTTAAACCGGTAACAACATACCCTCATGCAGAACCCTAGTGAACCCAAGACTTAGTCCCTTTGCATTAACCAAAGATTTAAATGTTCCACTCCACCTTCTTAACGTTTTCAACTTTCCTACTACACTTGACATCATCCGTTCCCTTCTTTACATCCAACATATAGGATGAAAATTTAAATGAGATACTTGTTAGAGTTGCATATAAATATATATATTAGGAACAGCCGGTAGTATTAATATTATAAGTATATATATATATAGATAATATATATATGGGGGGTTATATATATATAGGTGTTTATATGGGGGTATAATATATATATAGAGGTTTATAATATATATATATATATATTAATAGGGTGAGTAGGGGGGGGGGGGGGGGGTTATATATATATATATCGGATATATAATATCATAGGGGTATATGATTACGTGGATATATAAATTATATATATATAGGGGGAGGGTATATATATAGTATATATATTATTATAAATAAATATATATATATATATATTATATATAGTTAGTTAACCGTGATCATATATGAAATTTTCTAGCTTAAGCAGGGGTGTATATACAAAAAAGCTATATAAGTATCTTTATGTAGAATTAATTGTAAGCCATCACCTACCTTAAAATTCAAATTACATTATAAATCCTCTATTTTTCTTCCTTTTTTTTATGCTTATTATGCAACGAAATTGCTTTCAAATTTTTCAAATTCCTTTTGTTATATTTTGTTATTTAATTTAATGAAATATTTAATTTTTTTCTGTATTTTTTTTTAAATATTTTTATCAATGATAATTTTTTTTATTAACAACTAATTAATATCTATTTTTATAGTAATAATATTTTTAATTTGTTTTCATGAAAGCAAATATCCTTTCTCAGGTTTTATAATTTATTAATTATTTATTTGTTTATTTTGTTTTATTTTATTTTATTTTATTTATTTTGTGCTTTATTTGCTTATTTTTTTATTTCTTTATTTCTCTGCTCAATTAATTTTTTCCTTATAGTATAACTTTCTTTAATTATATTAATTGTTTTTGTTAATATATTATAGTATATTATTATATTATTATTATATATATATATATATATAGGGGGGTACTATATATAATATATAGGGGTAGATTAGATATAAGGTATATATATTATAGTATAATATATATATATATACTATATATATATATATATATATAAATATTATAGTATATATATAGGATATATATAATATATATATATATATATATATATATATATATATATACTATATATATAAATAATATGTAGTAGATATGAGGGTATACTATATATAATAGATATACTATATAAATAATTATATTTATATATTATATATAGTATATATATATATTATCCTATA
>JABUQX010086518.1:50000-52500 GCA_015478945.1 Trachelipus rathkii
TTATTTTCGGAAGAATATTTATTAAGGACCGGTCTAGAATAAAAAGAAGTTAAAACCTTTCATATGTTACCAACATTTTCGCTTGTATACTGTCAAGGCCAATAATTCACGGTTAACTAACTATTATTTATAATGCAGCTTACAAAAAAATTTCTAAATTATAAAAATCCAAAATTGTTTTACATTAATTGTGAAGTTTAAAAAATAATTTTGAGGAAAAATCAAAAAAGCTTACATTAATTTTGCAAATACAAGCTATTAATCATGGATACAAGGTTGTTACCCACAAACGCACTCAAATATTCAAACATCTTCAAAGCGTTCATTTCATTCTTAAAGTTGTCACATGATGTGTCTACCTAAGTTTTTTAATAAAAAGAGATTCTGCCATACGAAGATAGTTGAAATTACCAACTTGAAATAAAATTTTAAAACAACTAGCAATTTCAACTGTAGGAGGGGATTTGTGATCCGACGTGTAATGCTACCATATTTTACTGGGTTTAATAACCTGTTTTGCATAAATTCTGGGTTCTAAGTGAATAGTTGTGTTCCCGCACATAAGAGAATTACATCCTATTGGTCTTATGCCAATTAAATTGATACATCAGCATAACTTTCTGTAAATCCTCCTAACAATGACCACAGGTACTAAAATATTAGGACACTAGTCTCGCTGTAGGAGCTTCTTACATTTACACTTTTCTCTGACTTAGCATGTTCCTTGACAATTATGTTTAATTTTTGCTCTTCTCTAGAAAAGTTTGTCAAATTTAATGATTTGAAATAAAAAGTTATCTTGCTATTATTATAATTATCATTATAATATATTATTATTATTATTATTATTATTATTATTATTATTATGATTATTATTATTATTATTATTATTATTATTATTATTATTATTATTATTATTATTATTATTATTATTATTATTATTATTATTATTATTATTATTATTATTATTATTATTATTATTATTATTATTATTATTTCCTTCACTTGAAAGACCATCAAAGTTTGGAGAAAATTTGGTCTTGTAACAAGACTATAAACGTCATAGCAGGAGCTCCGCCCATTCTCGTGACGTCACCAGGATTTCCTTCATCTTACCCATCGAAATTGAATTGTTTTATAGTCTTAAGAGCTTCTTCACAGGCTACTATTACTGTTCTATTTGACGCATTCAAGATTGAAGATCATCCCAAGTGAGTATATATATATATAATATATATATATATATATATAGATAGATAGATATATATATTATAGTATATATAATATATATATATATATATATTTATATATTTATATTATATATATATATATATAATATATAATATTAATATATTTATAGATAATATAAATATATGTATTATATTATATTATATATATATACTATATATTATATATTATAGATAGATAGACATATATATAATATTTATATATATATAAGGTTATAATATGATATATTATATATATATATATAATATATATATATATATATATATTATATATATATATATCATTATATATATATATATCTAGGCAGTATCATATATATATTAATATATATTTTATATATATATTATATATAGTTATATAATATATATATTAATTATATATTATATATATATGTATATAATGTATTTAATATATATATAGTTATATTATATATAGATATGGTATATATATATATATATATTTATATATAATATATATATATTATATATAATATATAGTCTAGTATATATATATTTATAATATATATTTTTATATATTATATATTATATAAATATATATATATTATATATTATATATAATATATATATATTAAATATATATATATTTATATATATATATATATGGGTAGATAGATAGATAGATAGATACATACACAGGTATATATAGATAGATAGATAGATAATAGATAGATACGATAGCTAGATAGATAGATAGATTAGATAGATAGTAGAATAGTTAGATAGATAGATATGATAAGATAGATAGATAGTCCTTTTGTTTAGTCTTTAAATCTTTATTTCGTAAACTAAGTACATTAAAAAAATATATTATATTAGAATAAAATCCATTACATAATAATATAAAAATGTACTACATAATTAAACTCAGTTATACAAAATCATATCCTCCAATGTTATCTTAAAGGATGGTCTCTATTGTTGCATATAATTAGTCTTCGTGCGCTTTGAGAGCATCCGCAAATGCATTATTCAAATTAATATCTAACAACCTATACTTTTAGTGTACATATGTTTTTTCAATTAGTCCTTTACAGAATTCCCTATTCAATATTACATTTTTAATGTATCAGAACGTGCATGGTTTACTAAATAATCTAAATACAGTGCATAATTTCAGAGTTAAAATAATAATGATCGAACATGAGCCATTCCAATGAATTACAAATTAAATGATTACTATTCCCACTCTAAATTCCACAAACCCTTTTTACAGTATTGGGAAAACAAACTTC
>JABUQX010086518.1:62500-65000 GCA_015478945.1 Trachelipus rathkii
TTATTTGTAAATTAAGTGCTAAAAATAATTTTCCTAATTTATGGTTTTTGTTTAATTATATGAAAGTATGTAGAAAAATTTAATATTTACAACATTTTGTAATAAATAATTTAGAAATATAATTATTATATTTTAATATTTTATTCATTATTAATAATGATAACGTTTAAATAATTTATATTTTGATATATTTTACATATAACAGTTTATAAATATTTTAATAATTATATTTTCTTTAATATATATATATATATATATATATATTATATATATATATTAAATATATATATATATATATATATAATATATATATATATATATATATATATATATAATATATATATATATTATTATTTATAATATATATAATATATATATATATATATATATATTTAAAAATTTGTAATTTTGCTAATTGATCAATTTTAATTAAAATTAAAAAAAAAAAATAATTTTTAAAATATAATATAAAAATATATAATATAAGAAAAATAATAATATTTAAAATATAATTTATTTTAGAATCTTTCACCTTTGAAAACCGAACAATACTAGGAACGGAAGGTAACGTAACATCCCCAAATTATCCTGACAGTTACCCTAACGATATTGATGTTCAAGTGAGGTTGGAAGGACCACCATTTTCCCGCCTCATTCTTACCATCAGCAAGTTAAGTCTTGAGTTTCAAAGCGAATGTCTCTATGATTATGTAGGGTTTAGCATCCCAGGGACGGAAGAAGGATTAACTAAATTTTGTGGACATCAAGAAAAAGGACCCAAGTAACTAATTAATGCTTCCTTTATATGTGATATTGCACATAACCATGTGATATGTTATATTAAATGGTTGTTTGATATATTATATGGTTAAATTTGTCTTATAACCATATAATGAAATATATTGTTGTATGATATATTATATGGCTGTTTGAAATATTATATTATATGGTTGTACACTATATAACAATATAATATAATATAATATAATATAATATAATATAATATAATATAATATAATATAATATAATATAATATAATATAATATTGCATGATATATTATATGGTTGTGCACCAAATAATATATATTGTAATATATTATATTGTTACATGATATATTATATTGTTGTTTGAAATAATATATCTTATTATTGTATCATACAACCATATAATATATTATATTGCTGTATGATATATCTTACATGGTTATATATCTTACATGGTTGTATGAAATAATACATGATATGGTTGGACGATGAATTATACTGTTGATAATACTGTAAAACATTGTATGTACAATTGTTGTTTTAATGTATTATTTACCTAAAGTAAGTATTTATGTATCTTATCGTCATGCTTGCAACTTTGATGTCATTTTTCAAAGAATTTCAACATCTTTCAGCTAGCTGTAATTTACTTTTAAAATAAGCCACAAAACAGCAGCACTTTCATTTTAGGTACATACTATCTTTTGCAGTATCAACAATTATATTTTATATTATTATATTATTTTATATAATATTACACCTAACCATATGATATGTCATATTAAATGGTTATTTGGTATATTATATAGTTAAATTATATTATAAATAATTTTAAATATATATATTAAACAATATCATATCGATACTTTGCTTTGACAGTATCACAACTCAAAAAGCATAAATTTCAGAGGACAAGCTTTTTATTTATTATGTTTTTAAAAATGCTAAATACTAATCATCAATTATTATTATTAATTATTATATATTATATAATAAATAATATTAATTAATATGATCTGCAAAAATATAAGCATTTAAAAACCTGACCTCTGATATTTATTCTTCAGTCTAACATTCTTATTTCATCATTTTAAGAAAATAATAAGCATAAAATAAAATACATAAATGTAATCCAATATAGATAATATAATATAAAACAACCATATAAAATTAAAATTATTATTTATATTATATACACTCTTAAAATAATCTAAAATAATGCAAATTAATGGCTTTAATAAAAGATTGTCTTATTTAAATTGCTTATAATTGCACAGAAATCTTTATAATTTTTCTTCCTTCAATATATCATATATAATATAGCAAATATATAACCTTAAAATTATTAATAATATAATATTTACCCTTAATATAAATCTAAATTATTATAAAAATAATCATTGTAATAATAGTTTGTGCTTTATTTGGATAAATGTTTACGATGAATATAGACATTTATATATTAGTATATATATATATAGTATATATATAATAGTATATATATATATTATATAGTATATATAATATATAATATATTATATAGTATATTATATATTTATATGAGTAGTTTATTTTTATATATATAATTATATACAATATATATATATATATATATATATATATATATATATATATATATATATATATATATATATAGTGAGCTTGATGATATATATATAGATAGTATATATAGTATATTATATATATAGTTATATTATAATATGCGGATATGGTA
>JABUQX010086518.1:70000-73139 GCA_015478945.1 Trachelipus rathkii
ATAAATAAATAAATAAATAAATAAATAAATAAATAAATAAATAAATAAATAAATAAATAAATAAATAAATAAATAAATAAATAAATAAATAAATAAATAAAAATAAATAAATAAATAAATAAAATAAAAATTCCATTTTTGAAATTAAATATTTTTTCATTGTTTCATTTTTATATTATTTTTATTCTTTCGACATTTTCATGTTATCTAAAAATACAGGAAATTCTTTTGAGGAAGAAGCAGTACTAAATTTAAAAGGAGAAAAGAATCACATCGATCAAAAGGAATCAGAAACTCATCAAATGTTCAATGTTCAAAAAGAAATTCTACCCCTGAATTACCCTTTATCTTCTTCACTTGGTGTCACATTTACCCGACATCTTGTCGCCGACCATGGGAATAGAATCACTGTCAATGTGCATCACATTCAAAGTGTTGCTCCACATGGGAAACACTGTCCGCGGGTAAACAGCTTTATGTATACATATAAACGCTTGTATACATATATGTATAAGGTTTACTATTATATATTATGAACACAGTTAATTTTGCTATTATATTTGAATTTTTGTTTGACAATTATTGTTTTTAGAGATCTTAGCTTGTGATTATTATTATTATTATTATTATTATTATTATTATTATTATTATTATTATTATTATTATTATTATTATTATTATTATTATTATTATTATTATTATTATTATTAATTTCGCATTATTTTCAGAGCTACCTTGAAATCGAAGATTGGTACGCTGGGAAAAACGGAACTGTTTGGAGGATTTGTTCCTTCGATAAAAATTCTATGAAAAAAGTTTCAATAACATCAATTTTTAATTCCCTTTTTATTCGTGAAATTTATGTTAATAATAAAAGAACCCTGAAAAAACACAGTGACAGGAAAGTAGTTTTACCTTTAGTAAAGGACGAAAAATATATTCATTTGAAATATACTTTTGGTAAAATAAATTCGACAATCAATTACGAAAATAATGAGAATTTATTGACTACTATAAATCCTTCTAAAGGAAGTGAAATATCTGATAAATTAACCAAGAGGGAAACTTCACCCTCTTCAACTAATAATAATTCATTAAATGTGCCTTTATTAAACAGTGGTAAAAATACCACAAAACATAAAAATAGTTTTAAAAATAATAGCTCAAGTTATAGTGATGTGAAAAGTGATTTTAATTATATTACTCTATTTGAGAATACCCAAAGTACCCAAAATACCCAAAATACCAAAACTTTGGAAAACTTATCCCAGAATCCCACAGTTGTTACCGAAAGTGCTACATATGTTCCGAGAACAGATCCTTCAGTCAGTTATAAAGACTACGTGAGAAATATTCCTTCCCTTGAAAAAGATTCTTTGAGACCTGATGATTTTGTAAAATTGGAATTTAAGATATCCTACAACGTAATTGAAGGTATGTATTGTTTTTGTAGTGTTTTATTGCTACCGTGGCACAACAGTGCCAAGTGCCAGTGTTCGATTCCTCGTCCGGATCCTAGGTGCCAGTTACCTATAATAGTTCCCCTCCTATAATAGGGCAATGCCATTGAGATGCGCATTTTATTAAAAAAAATCATTCATAAACCTATCTCCTATTGAATGGCTATAATCTTTAAGCAAATGAAATAATTCGCATTATTAACCAATATATAAAGTTTATAGATTATATTAATATATAATATAAAAAATATAATCGTATATCATAAAAGAGGAGATCGATAGGAACAATAGGAAAATGAATATTGATATAATATATAAAATATAATCGTATTCCATAAAAGAGGACAATAGGAAGAATAAGAAAATGAATATTGATCAATCAATTACTCTTTAAATATTTTTTATTACTTATTTTGCATTTCACTGTTTCATTGAAAACTTATCATGGTATCTCTCTCTCTCTCTCTCTCTCTCTCTCTCTCTCTCTCTCTCTCTCTCTCTCTCTCTCTCTCTCTCTCTCTCTCTCTCTCTCTCTCTCTCTTTCTATATATATATATATATATATATATATATATATATATATATATATATATATATATATATATATATATATATATATATATATATATATATATATATATATATATATATATATGTATCTTGCGGAAATTTAACTTACTGTGTAAATCACGACTGTCCTAGATAGTCTGTAGAAAGGATCAATCTTCAAATTACTGTTGAAGATCTTCAAATAAGGAATATTTTGCTCTGAATGACCAAAAATCATTTCATATGATGATGATGATGATGATGATGATGATGATTAAATGCATATGTTTGACCTAAAAAATTTATGATACAACATTTTCCCTTGTTTTAACACTACAAATATTTTTTGTCTTAAGACATGCATATTATATAATTAATACTCATTATATTCAAGAATTAAATAATGTTAAAGATACTCTAAAATGAAAGATATTAGAATTCTAGAATAATTTAGTTGCTTTCTTCAAGAACAAAGACTTCTTTAAAAGTGTTTACAACATGGTGTGCACTACGCGGGAAAACTATTTAAAAAGTTTCTCTTTGAATCCGAATAAGGGGTTGAAACCGTGTCTTCTAACACATCAGTCAATCAATCACTCTGCTGTTATGGCAAAGTAGTAAATTTATGTGAATTACAATCGCTATTCCTTTATGTAAGCAGTCAGTGAAGTTTGAAACCATTTCTTTCCCCATTTTCTTCTCTTTCAATAACTAAATCATATTCAAACGTAGAATCTCACGGCATATCGAACCTTAACCATGTTTCATTCTTTGGTTAATATTGTTATTCTCCGATAGGTGTTGCGAAATCTACGTTTTACTTTTAAAATAACTTTTAATATCAGCCCTTTTGTTCTTTTTCAAGGGTTTTAATTACCAGACCTCTGTACTTTTTCCAGAGCATTTAATAAAAGATATTAGATAATATCTATTTTCGTTCTATTTTCAGATCTTGAGTGGATAAATAGGACTCTTGGTTTGGGTGAAGAAGCAGAATTAATAAGGCGAACAGGAGTTTCATCTTGCAATCCTTCTCCTTGTTTACACGGTGGAAGATGTGTAACACACGGAAATCAACATTCTTGTGTATGTTCACCATCATACACTGGAATATTTTGTCAGGTATGTTA
>JABUQX010086519.1:0-25158 GCA_015478945.1 Trachelipus rathkii
TATACATATCCGGTCCACCCTTACACTTATTACACACATCACTAATGATACTTATACACACATTCACTTGACACTTACATTTACATTGAATTCATTTACACTTACACTCCACACAGATTATCATCACACACATCCCACAATTGACTTACCACTTTCCCGTAACACTTACATTTACTTATACACAACCACACACACACACACACACGCACACTCACTTAAGTTTAACGGATAATTATTAAAACATCTCTATTTTTTACTTAAACACCTCACTTTATACCCATTCAATAACATACACTTATAATGATCTGAAGTATACTGATAATTTGTAATAATCAGCATCTCTTATCTTTGAAGCAAAGAAATTATTATTAATTGTTAATATTTTTTGTTTATTAAATTTAATAACTATTCATTCTAAATAACTTTTATGCTAAAATTCTATTAGAATTTTATCTAAAACATTATATTTTACGTACTAAAGCAATAAATCAGGTAAATCAGTTAGGTCAGGCCCTACACCCTCATACACCATCAATATGCCACGTTTGTTCTATGACCTTACGCTTTAATTCATCTAGCCATTAATAAGTATAATAAATAACAAAATAAGTTCTTCTCTGCTAAATATAAAAGTATTTTCTTTTATTAAATACTTTCTAAGTTCTTTATTTAAAATAACAATTATTCACTTACTTTATATTAAGTTTCATAAAAGTCGAATGTTAAATACTTAAAAATATATCATTATTTAAATAATTCGGATGTTCTTTATTATTATTATTAATGTATTATTATCGAATGTACATTGACAAGTTCCTCACGAGCAGAAAAATCAACACCTCGCACTCCTACAGATACGAATGACCTCTCTCTGTAAATTTAGGATAATCTTTTTGTAACCCGGGGCGATGCCTAATTCCAGGTCAAATTATATTTCAAACTGACCTTTTTCTGTAAATATTACTATTAGTATTAGGCTTAAATTAGGCCTAAATTTAGGAAATTAAAGCCTTTTTGGTATTATGCCCGGCTATTTAACCTTCGAATTACACAGGTAAGGTGAATTCAGTATAGACAAGAATCGAGAATCTAAGTATATTATGGTATTTTATAAAATATATAATTATTTCAAAAACTGAAAACAATTTCATAGGCGTAATTTAAACATAACATTCAGTCAAGGGTAGGTTTGCTTTTTTTTTAGTGACGGAGTGATCAGCATCATCTCATATGATGAGCCCGTTATGTGATTAGATCTCGAGAATTATTTTTTTCGCTTTTGGATCACTTATATTTATTAAACAATGTTATTTTTCATCATATCCTTGTAAACTTTATTTAAAAACTTTTAACATAATTATGTAAATATTATTTAAGAAGTAAAAAATAAGGATCAATAAAAACTTTATAACTATTTATACATTAGAAATTTTTATATATCTACAGTATTTATAAAATACGATATAAAATATTAATATTATTAAATTATATTATATATATTTATTACTTATATATTTATATAATATTATGTATGATATTAAAATACATTTTCTATTAATATATATATAATATTATAATATATATTATATTATATTATTATTATATTTATTATATAGTATCCTATAATAAATTAACTGGGTAAGATAATATTATAAATTTCTTATGATATGAAAGTTATTAATATTTATTAATGCTTATTATTTTTTTGTTACGTATACATATTTACATGTTATGTAGTAGGGGTTTTTTAAATAGAACAAGCCCTCAGGATTTCAGGAAATGAAAAAACATTTAGTTTAAAACAAGGTTAAAACCAAAAGCGATATCAATAATTTCTCGACTCATATCACATCAGATGGGTCTATAGAAAAATAAGTGAATTTACTCGTCACTCACAAGAAAGGTTAAACAATCTTGCTACCCCGCTAAAGGATAATTCAACGTACCAGCATAGTTACAGTTTGAAAATACTTATAAAATTAATAATAACATTGATTTCTCCGATTCTTGTCAATAACGCTGGAATTACTTTTGACGGTATTAGCGCCTTAATCAACAAGCCTGAATACAACTAAAAAGCTTATTCCTAATTTTTTAGCCTAATGTGTTTAGGTATCCTAACGTGTAGATCATGGCACCCACAATTTATACAGGAAAAAGGTCAGTATATGAAATATTATTTTTGACAATTGGAATTAGGCCCTCCTAAATCGCCCGGGAACAAAAGGCAATTATTCCTAAATTTACAGAATGTGAAGAGGTTCAGTTTCGTTATAATCTGTAAGTGAGTGACGGGTCCAATGTTGTTGGTTTTTCGTGATTGGATTTTCAATGTACATCTTATTATAATACATAATAATATACCCTAATAGTGAACTGTAAAAAACTATTGAATATTTTTATATTCTGACAATGATCGCGAATGCTTTGGGTAAAATTATAATTGTTAGTTTTTAAAAAAGATACTTTTAGAAAGATTTTAACTAAATAATTTATGCATAGAGACTATTTTTTTTATATTAATCTTTATTAATTGGCAGATGATCATTAAGCAAGGAAGTATAGAAAAAGTGGCATACTCTGTGTTGTAGATGTAGTGCTGGGGTCTGACCCTTACTTTTTACATGATTTTTATCTCTTGGGACGTACACTATATGTTTTAGTCATTGGATGAGAAAGCTGTCCCCGTTTTTAATTGATATTTAAAATTATCAAAAAAAATTATTAACTGTTTATATTAAAATATTGTTTACTGACAATTGTTTTAAGATGCTTTAAGTAAATTTGAATTTAATTTTTTATCAAATTTGAGGAAATGAATAAACAGGAGTAATTATGATCGGCAAATGTTTTCATAATAAAGTCCTACAAATTATAGGTGGTGATGTTGCTGTGTTGTGTATTGTGGTTGTGTTTGATATATTAACTGTGTGGTTGTTGTGAGTGTGGATTATAAGTGGAAGGAATTAGGTCTGTGACGGAAAACGATGTAGTGTAGAATTGTGATAGATGTGGTGTATGTTAGAAATCTGCTTGTGTTGGTGAAAGTTATAATGAGATGTTCTAGTGTAATGTATTTACATTTTCAGATTTATAGTGAATGTATTGGTTATAGTAAACCATAATGTGATAGGTGTATAAGATGTGTAAGTGATGTGTCAGTAGTAGTTTTGAATCGTTTAAGAGCTTCTCCCCGCAAGTACTTAGAGGACATTGATGAGTGTATAGAGTGTAGTGTGTGTGTGTGTGTGTGATGATGTGTATGTTGCTAAATATATATATTTTAATAACTATGAAGGAAGAAGCTATGCTAAGTAAGGTTAAGAAAACACTCATATCAAAGTATGACAAATAATGAAAATAAAAATTAAATAAAATAATAGAATAAAAATAAACAATAAATTTAAAAAAAATAAAAATAATAAAAAATCAATAAAAAGAATTACAATAAAAATATAAAATAAAAATAAATTATAATGTAATAAATAAAATAAAAATATTAAAAACTTAATGTTAATAAATATTTGAGTTAAGACTCAGTATTAAAGACATGATAAGTTAAAAGAGCAGTAAAAAGGTAGTTAAGCAGAACCAGAATAAGTTTAACAGTAAATCTAGTAAACAAAAGTTTACTAAATCCCCCTTGTTATAGGTCACACATCTATTGTATTACTGATTTACTGCTTTTTTAGGTATGTTATGTTATAATATCATATAAAGGAAAATTCTTTAAGACATATGAATTTATTAACTCAAATATGGTGAGTAAGCAATTAGTATAACACAAAGTTAAGCAGTTTATTAGCAGTAGCAACAAAACATAACAATCCCCCTTGTGTTTAGTCACCATCTATTATTAACTTACTTTACTGCTTTATGTTATGTTCAATGTTTAATAAATATGAGGTATAGAGTTAAACATATTGAGTTAAAGCGGTTTATTAAACATGAGTAATTTAAATCGAATTGTAATACAAAACGATTTTCAAGCCAGTGTGTAAACCAGTTTAAAATACAGATAACTATTCCTCGATGTTCAGAAATTATCAAGAGTTTTATCACATCACATTTATTGCACTTTTAAGGTATTGTAATGTTAATTGTTTTTAATTCGTAAAATTTTGATAGTTAAAAATAAGTGATTATTATTATTAAAATTTAGGAATAAAATTATAATATCTTCTAACCAATTATTTTAATAAAATTATTACATATATAAATAATATAACAACAACAATATTTTAGTAATAAGTATTAAGTTAAAATAATGCTAATAATAATGTGTTAATAATAATAAGCTCATTAATTTATTCCTCTTTAAGCTCAGATCAACAATCAATTACGACGAAATAGTAATTTTAAATAAATGGAAGTAGAAATAAAAAATGACCGAAACTCCAACACGCCATCAAGAGTCTCCTAATGGATACAAAAGTTTGAATAAGAAAATAAGTTTTATAATTTATATCGTTAGGTACACTTTTCCCACTTGTGTGGAATATATCAACATTCGGAGCCAACGCGGCGGGCGGAACGCCGGATTATGCGCCTCGGGCGGCGCCGCGCGGCGGGTACGCAGAAAATATTTTTGCATACGCAGGCGCACGCGAGCGGCGGCGTCGCGTGGTAACCTTCGATGTCCCCGGAGGTATGAGCGGACTTTGCGACGAGCAAGGACGACGCGCTCGCCCTGTGGGCGCCTTGATCGAACTAAGGGGAGACATCAATATTAGCTCGTTTCTATATTGTTAGAGCATGACCATTCAAAGATGATTTCACCAAATCATTGCAATCATCAAATAGATTGGATCCAGAGAATGACTGTCATCAAGATGAGTCACAAGAAATGAATCCTTTCAAAGCTGATGGCATCCCATGCTGAGGCCATTAATGCATGGCGCATCAAAGATTGAGGCTCATCAAGCTCTTGACAGTCATCAAAGTTTAAGCGATCAAAATATCTCGAGTTGGAGTTAAACGTTAAGGTGTATTCTGTGTGTGTGTTGAGTGTAGTAGATTATATGTTTAATGTAAGTGTCTTGGAGAAGGCTACATAAAGATTATATAGGATTCAATATAAGATAATGATTATAAGTGTCATAGTGAATAGTGCTGTCATAGTGTATAGTGTTGTGGTTAGGTGTGAGTGCAAGTATATATGCGGCGTATAAGTGGATAGAAAAGACTTCAAGCTCATAGTGGAAGCATTCTAGCATCTTGTAATATGTAATACACCAATCGATTCCTCATAATTTATAAAAATAGGGATAGACACCCATATTAAGGCTATTTCTTAGGCTTCAGGTTTCTGAGGGCTTGAGAAAAGGCTTGAAAATCTTAAGTGCGCACTTTCGTTGGCACATATGTAGCATCTACTTGGCACTAATGTTTGGGCTACTACTTCGGCATCATTGGACCTCACTTGGCAAACTCATTGGCACCTCCTTGGCACTCTTGATTGGCACTTACTTGGCACTTCACCTGTCACTTACTCTCAATACGTCAATTTTAGAACTACTAAGTTGAGAACTCACTAGATACCTTTACGGTGATTGGAACGTGTAAATGTAAGTTTAAGTGTCCATGGGCAAATGTAAGTGTCATAGCGTTGTGTGAGTGTTTGAGTTTTGTAAGTGTGTGTGTGTGTTTATGTGGTGTGTGTGATGATGTTTGTTCTATGCGTTGTTATTGTGTGCGTCGTAGTGACGCGACGGATTGGAAATAGTCTAGGATAGATCCATACAGGTCTAGTCTATCTGAGGTGTACCAGATACATGACCTCACCGTTAGCAACAGATTTCGACCTACAAGCCGTAGGCATCAGTATTTTACACTGCGATGAAGCTCAAGGGACTGATAGGTAGCAAGACGGCAATATAGAGTGATAGGCTGATAGAATTAGAGTGATAGCTGAAAGTGTTAGCATAGGTGTTAGGGGGGTTACGTCTAGGATGATAAGTCTGTGTTGTAGGTTAATAGGTGATATTAGGTTGAATAGGATTAGGATGGAATTAATTTAGGTTGCTAGGATATATGGTTTAAGGTTACGTTGACTCGTTAACGTTGTAGGTAAGAAATATATTGTTAGGTATAAGGTAATTTCAGGGTTAGAGTATTAGGTTAAGGTTAGTTAGGGTTATAGGTTAATGTTCATAGTTTAGGTAATGTTATGTTAAAAGGCGTAGGTTAATTAATAACTAACATAATTAAATAGGTGTATGGTTAGGTTAGGTAAATATAGGGATTAGATGCAATTAGTAATATAGGTTAGTATTTTACGGTTATGGTTAGGTTAATAGTGTAGTTAGGATAAGTGTCAATATATAAGGTAGTTAGTTATTAGGTTAGATTATATGGATATTCCGCAAATCATTAAGCCATATTATCTATGTAAAACATATTTTAAATATCTATAAAGATTGCTATGCTGGGAAAGGAAGCAAAACAATTATACCGTGATTTGTGGGGCAAAATTTGTCCCAATAATTAAATTTTAATTACATTATCATAATCATAATATAATAATAATTAATAATAATAATAATAATAGATAATAATAATAATAATATTCTTTCATAATATGTAGATAAAAATATAACTATAATTCGATAATATTATAAGAAGCATAAAGCAATTTTATCAGCCGTCAAATTTTTAATCGTACTTTTTAATAAATTCTTTCGAATTTTTCATATTAGTTCTTTTTCTTATAGAATAAAAGCTGTATTGAGATCTTTAGATACCTTTAGATATATTTAGATATCTTTTAATATCTTTAGATATCTTTAGAACTCAATTTCTCCTGTTTACTTTTGGCATCAATTATATTAACTTTTAAATTATTAATTATATATGCAGCTTACAAAAATAAATTCTTTTAAATATAAATAAAAATAAAACTATTTTAATCAATGTAAGTAGAACGTCTGTAAAGGAATTTCGATGAAAAATCATTGAAAATCTCAAAAAGCATTACATTTGGCTTTGCAATACAATACACTATTATCATGTGTATACTTAGGCTGTACTTGCAACATCTTCAAATAATGAATCTAAACTTTTCAAGCATATCATTTATTTCTTTAACATTTTCCGCACTAAATAGAGAAAATTACCATCAACAAATAACAAATAGAAGTTTATTTTCACGCGCAGTAGTCTACAAATTTCTTAATGATTATAAAAAAGTTTAAACTTATTAGCTCCAATTTAGCGTGTAGGAGGGATTGTGATGCGTTTCGTGTAATCAGTTCCTATTATTTTTACTTGGTTTAACTCACTTTAATTAGAAACCATGTCTGTATCTAGATGAACTTTAATCGGTGTTTACTCGTGGGTGTTAATTTGGGTGTACACCTCTCAGACCATTCTATAATATTAGCGCTGTAATTGTCTATGCATATGATAAACCTATGTAGGTATGCAAGAATACCCATACCGTATATATCTGTAATAATAATGGGTTACCCTCAAATTATAATATACAGAAGGATTGCGTTAATTCTAATATAAGCGTAATAATATCTCACATGTGCCATAACTCTCAGAGTTAGATTAACTTCTCAAAATTGACATTGCGTAAGCAGGATACAATTATATAGTGTGTTTTAAAGTGCAGTACAATAAAATTTGACAATTTATTCTTTGGGAGTGAAAAGTTGAATAAACTAAATCTGAATGATTCGCTAAGAGAACATTGTTATTGTCGAGTATGAATGAGTGGTATAGTTATGTGTTAGTGTATAAGTGTAATGTAATGGTTACGGCTAATATCGATACGCTTATGCTAACGTGAATGTGGTGTATGAAGTTCATCGGAATGGCTGTAGAAGTGTAGTGTTGTGTGTGTGTGTTGTGTGATGTGTTGTATTTGTGGGGTTGTGTTGGTTGTTGGCACGCTCACGTGAAGTGTCTTTACAGTTGTTCTCATAGTGTAGATGAGCCTTGTGTGATGGTCATTGTTGGATGGAGTCATTACAACGATGCGTTATCAATGTTGTGTATTTAGAGATTATCAGTATAGCACACGTGAGGTGGGAGTGTAATTCGTCTACTCTCGAGTGGTACCAAGCAACATACTTGGCGGTGTCGCAAACGAATTAGACGTAGGCAGGTTAACTACATATGATTGTCAAAAATATGGAGTAAAGCAGGAGCATATGATAATGAGCGAACGAAGTCGACTAATAGTACACTCCCATAAATAGGCTAACGCCTACAGTACATTAGATAGTAGTCTGAAAAGAGTAGTTATCAGCTGAAGATTGTGAGTTGGACAAAAAACTTGAGGCAATACTCCGAATTATCTCAAATGGGCACAACAGAATCTCTCTTTAAATTACAAGAGAGTAAGGGCGGATCATGTTGAAATTTAATGAAATGAGGTAATACGATGAATGCTTGTAACATTCGTTTTCTTTTCGACATTCCTTTGTTTTGCATGACAACTTTTCTTAACTCTAGTTATGGTTGACCACATTCAACACAGTGTAGTGTATAGATATTTTCACTTGTATAATTATATAATATATTAGTTCTCTCAATAATATTTGTTGTGTAGCTGCAGATTTCTTCTATAATAATATTATGGTGTAGTCATCTAGATTAACCTTGTATTCCTGCGGAGTTCTCAAATAGTACAGAGCAATTTTGATTGGTAGTTCTCTTAAAATTGCTACTAGTATTTATTGTCTCATGAGTGAACGTGCATGTAGAGATCGAAAAAGGAGAATAGCGAACATGTTTCAGAGAACAGAGAAGACTTCAGTGTTGATTGACTTGGTTTGTCTAGCTCAAGCAATATAAATGCTGATATAATCGGTATACTCTAAATAGTAATCCATAAATACTCACTAATGATCATGATAAATAATAATAATATCATATAAATAATGAGTATCATAATAGGTTCTCTCTGCTCTGGTCAGTTATTATTGGATGGGATATGGTATGTATGATTGTATGCATAATTATATATATAATTATCTCAATAAGTATGAAACAACGGAATAAAGTGTAAATTGATAAACTAATCAGTCATTTAGCTGGCAAAGGACAATAAGTTAATAATAAATAATTGATTTTATTAACAAATAATTATTATGTATAATTAATTTAATATTATAAATATGTGCGAATAGAAAAGGAGGATTGATATTGGAATAACTTAAGGTTAAAAATAATAATAATCAGATAATAAATATATAATAATAACTATCCTCACTTCATAATATATTAATAATTAACAAAACAACGTAATCGAATGAAATAAAAGACTATTAATATTACTATTAATTATATAAATAAAGCATTATATATATTATTATTTTAATTTAATACACTCTAAATTCGTATAAGATACGGACTCCTAACGTTTGATTAGATGTTAATCTTTTTGGTTACAAAGAACAAATTGTCTGTATTTTTTGTCGAACGTCAATTCTCGCTTGGCGGGGCATCTTACTATTCGCTCAATGGATAAGGCAGGTATATATTCATTAAGTATGGTTAGGCCGTTTATATATACTTATCTCTCATGTGTAATATATATATACTTATTAGTAATTTTAAATGATAAGCATCTTATAACTCCGTAAAACAAAATGAACAATTTTATAACAAGATAGATTATACCACTTTTACTTTCTCTATTATATATATATTACGATATATATATATATTATATATTACGTATATATTATAGTATTATATAATATAATTTAATGAGTATTATATAGTATATATTATATATTATATATATTAATTTATATAGTATATACTATATATTATATATATATACTTTTTATTATTATAAATATATTATATATATTATTTTATTCTTGGCATCTAGGCCACTAGATATATCCTGTACATTTATATATATATATATTTATTTTTATATTTATTTAGTTAATATTATATAATTATATATTAATATAGTATATATAATATATAGTATTATATATATATTATTAATGTAATTAGTTATATATTATTATAATATATATATATATATATATATATAATTATAATAACATATAATATTACATATAATTATATATAATATTTATTATATAGTATTATATATATATAATATTATATAAGTATTACTATATTATATATTTATATATTTATACTTATATATTATATATATTATATATATTATTTAATATATTATAATATATATATATATGTATATTTATACTATATATATTTATATTTATATATATACTATAATAATATTATATAATAATATATATTAAATATATATATATAGTTTAATATTTATTATAAATATTATATATAATAATATTATATTATATATATTATAATATTATATATTTTAGAGAGGCTTTATGAGTAGGTGATTTTTCTTCTCTCCGTCTATTATATGCATCATTTTATAAATTGTCCATAGAACTCATGTGTAAAGTAATACCATCATTTTATTTATTAACAGTGTGAAAAAAGTATTTGATCTGGTATGTAAATGAGTACTATCCCCCCCAAAGAAATTTTTGTTCGGGCTTCGGCTTCCCCAAATCTTTGAAGCTACGGTGCTCCAGACCTCTTGCTTCCCTGGTTTTGGATCTCTTAATACTGTGGTCTGTTTTAATCTATTATATTATTAACACTTTCCTTAATTCGAGAAACTGGACTGCTAACCAGGTGTACGTTCTCATACTCAGCTAGATCGCTAGACTTTTGACCTAGGCACTCTATTAGAGAATATTACGCTGGTGATTTATTCATGCTCATGACTCTCTGTATAAATTTTTTTATCATTGTCTCATCGCAAAACTTGATTCTATGTTTGATTGCTTTATATCTAGGTCAATGATTTCAGTTCATGTGTATTTTGTGATGTTTTCTCTTCTAGTCTATAGTGATAGATTGGTTTATTTTCCGGAACCTTGAACATGTGTCCTCCTCCATTCAATACTGTGCGTGCAAAAAGAATCTTTCATTGGAAGTTCAGACTACATGTTATGTTATCTAAACACTGAACATAAATACATTTAAAATCAGTGTAATTTGACGGATTCACACAAATGTGATCTCTTATTGCTGCTGAATGTTTCATATCGGTATTAAGATTCACTTATGTCTTAGTCCTTTTTCTCAAATATGCTCTTCTTGAAACGATTTCTATCACCTTTACTATCCGTCATAATATATTGTTCTGCATTCTGCAAGAAATCGTACGGATTCGATCGTATGAATGATTGTTTTTGTCATTTACTTATGTGGTATATACGCAAAGACGATATGCATCTAATATTGCTGACATCAGATATTAAGTTCATACTACAGTTTATCTCTAGATATACTTTATCTATCTCTAGCATAAATGTTTCTGTCATCGTTGAACCTCCATTACTTTTTATATATATAATCAAAATATCCACTTTTACTCACGCTCAAGTTAACCTCAGAGATTTAAATCGGTAATTCCAATAAATATTAATATCATAACAATAAAGTCTGATTGTCTTTTGTTTGAACGGAACAATTTGTTAATTGACCTTCTTACCACAAACTTAAAATGTCGCTTCATCAATCAATAGAATATTGTTTATTCGTTTTAGATTTTATTCATAAAGAGGTCACACATGACGCTCACTAGAGAAACATCTAATTCCATTCAATGTTATCTTACTGTACCGTAGATACACTTCTGAATTCAACAAACATAGTATTCGATCATGATCTGACTGTACATAACTTGATAACTTTTACATCATATATATATAAGGTTGTGCATCTTACACGTTTCTTATCATCATAAAGCTGCTGCAAATCAATAACTTGTCCGTTCATATCTCTGAACAATAATCTCTAAGGTGGACTGGCGATCGTTGATGCGGTTGCCGCGATAGAGAAAATGATACACGGGATATCCGCCATATTGTCGGATGTCGGTGGGATTATGCGCCTTACAGCTCTAATTCATATATATATTATCAGTATATATAGCTTCGTTTCTAACTATCAGTACGACACCTAAGTATGAATATATAAATTCAACTAATTATGAACAAGTATGCTAATTTAGTGAAGTATATAATTTGAAGTAAAAAACTCGTGTATTTAATACTAATTGCAGGTATCGTATATTTGTTATATGTAATATTTATCTAGACCAATTTTATTATGATTATATTTTTTTTTTGTTTAGATACATTATATATATTGATTCATTATGCTTGCTCTAAGAAAACCTACTAATTATCATAATATATGTCTTATCTTCGAGTTATATTACTAAGTGATAGATATATGGTAATGATGTGGATCTATTTTATTGTAAAGTATAATTATCAATAATAACTATTCTCATAATCTACCGAATGAAGAGAAGTATCTTTCTTTTCGTAAAGTGAATTCTTGTTATATATTATACTTTATTCTAGTTATAAATTTTGAAACTCAAATGGTTTTTCCTGAATGAATGGAATCTACTCAATTACCACAAACACACATTTTAAATTATATAGTATGTATATTAATATAGTAATATATATATATATATTATTTATTATATATTATTATTTATATATATATATTAAGATTTATTAATTTAATAATATATATTTTCAATTATACTTTAGTTATATTCTTTAAACAGAAATATATATATATTAATATAATATCTATATATTATATTTTATAGTATATTATAATTATATTTTATATTATATATTAATATATAATATATTATATTTATATATACTCTATATAGTATTATAATATATTATTAATATATGTATATAGTATAATTATATATAATATATATAATTATATATATATATTATATAATATTTATATATTATTTGGAACTATTATATTTTTAAAAAATCTTGGTATTATAGTCGTAATAATTTCAAGTTTATTTTATTTATATATTAATTTTATATAATTATTTAGTATATTTATAATTTCAATAAGCTATTTATTTAATTAAATTATTGGGCATATGAGACTATGGTTATTTTCCTATCTAGCTCATACTTTTTGCCAAAGGTATATTAATGAATCTGAAAAAATACAAATAAACTAATAAAAAATATATATATAATAAGTTCCTTATGGTGATTGAAAAGATATTTTTATAATTAGTATAAATTATTCTTTTATAATGAGAGTTTTAAATTATTTATTAGGTGTGAAATTTTGTATGATACTATTTTGCTATCATAGTATAAATAAGGTAATTATGTGATTCCGCATCCCGCATTTTTTGGTTACATAACTATTTTTTGAATATCATAATCTGCAAGAAAATATCCGCTAATCCGGTAAGGCTGGTTTAATAATTACTAGAATTTAAACATTCTCCTAGATAATATAAATCAGTATTATGTGGTCAATCATAGAATAGATCCTATATATTCCTATCATAAATAATTTCCGCATTATCGTCAATATCATGATAACAATTTCATATATAGAGCGTGCTCGCATACAAATCCGCATATAATCGCTATTTATGGATTTTCAGAAGATACACTTATATATCTCCTGCAGATAAATTCCAGCCAATCTGACTAATTTGGATATGTTATATCATAATATTTGTCGCATCTGCAGAAAAATTCTCATCTGCATCTAATATTATTATGTGGAGTATTTTATATATATAGTATTATAGGATATCATTAGTAGTTCAGTATATATTGATCGTATTATCTTTATATTAAATATTGTCATATAATTATACAAAAAAATTAAAAGATCTAACAATCCTGCAAAGCGGAAGCATTTTTTCAAATCTGATAATTATTGCTAATTCTCACGCTACCCACTAGATATATTCAGATATTATGCATATGAATCTCTCGGACTCCACACAAATGGTTTTCATAATTCTTTGGTCTAAAGGCTTGTATCATACGTGATTATATAATTATATTTATAGCTGCAGTATATAGTATATAATATATTATAATACTTATTAGGGTTGCAGAGCGACAACGAGTAGTGGATGTGTGATGTCCGTAGGCCGACGCACACCGGCGCCGGGCACAGCTCGCTCAGCACGCGCGTTGCACGCGCGCACCGGCTGCGACCGCGGCCGAGCCGAGCGCCGCAGGTTCGCGTCATCGAAGTTCGCCCACTTTATAATATATCTATAAACAGTGGTATTTGGCGCACACGAGAGAGCCGAGCGGACGCTGCGAATACTGAGATGCTGCATCCTAAACTCGCACCTACACTCAAGCTCGATTCAGAGCACTCTCTCCTTTAACATCTCTATTTGCATAGCAGTGCTTGTATAGTAACACAATAACGTCGCTATTCTTGTGTTGTTTAATGAACGAGTGCAAAGAAGTTTATCGATAAGTAAAAGAATTTTAGCGTCTTCTCTATCATTCTCGCTATTTATTTACTTCTAGTTATATACTTTATTTTTCCATCATTTGTATTTTTATTTTTGTTGTAATGTCGTAATATATTAAAATTTGTAATTATTATTATTATAATAAAAATATTTCGTGATAATATGAAAATATAGAATTTAAATATAATAATTTAATGTGATTTAATTATAGTGTGAGTGTGTTGGTGTGTTTATGTAAGTGTGTGTGTGAGAATGTGTTTATAGTGTATGTGTGTGCGTAGCTATAATATTAGGTGTTAATAGATAAGTGTATTTATGTATGTGTTATTATTGTATATAGTGTATTGCTTATAGGTGTTAATGTGTATAGTGAATAGTATTATGTGTAATTGTTTATAGAGTGTTGCATATTGATTATATATATATATTTATAGTAGTTTATATTAGGTTAGGGTGTTAAAGTTTAGTAGATGTTATATTGCTGTGTATATAAGGTTTGTGCGTTTATAGGATGTACGTGTTTGGTCGCATTAACGATCTAATTAGCTGTAGAAGATTGCAATCATTTATAAGTCACTCTTTCGAGGAATTCTTAATAGCTGTTTATACTCTTTCCAAGTTCACCAGTCCCATATAATATATTCCTTGCTCTAAGCTTACTATCGTGAATACTCTCTCTCTTGAAAAATTTTCAAGACTTCTTGTGTTCAAACAATATACCTAACGGCGTATAAATTCCTCCTCCTGTATATTATTAAGCACAACACAGGTCGTGATAAAGTTGGTCTTCTATCTAATGTTTTTTTTCAGAAGCGCTTATTATGATGTGTATGAACTATTACTCACATCGCGCTTTTTCTTCTCGTATTTCTCTATATTTCTGTTCATTCATCCTTTTGGAGTAATCTACGCCTCCCTCATTTTAATTTTTTAGACCTTCAGACAAATTCATCTACTGCAAAATTTTTTGAAAAATATTTAGTGATCAGATTCGTTTTGATCGTTCCACCACATATTAAAAAAAGCTATTTCAGCATAAAATACAGGTCGTACAGACAATAGCTGATTTTTTGAATATCAATTTTTAGTTTGATTAGTCTGTATTTTTGTGTGTGAGATAAAATGACTATGGTATCAATGTTTCGTGATTTCACTAGCTGTTATATATGAATTAAACTTGCTCAACTTAAGATTTTTAAATTATTGTCAAAATTCAGAATTTATTAAGAATCTTTTTTTGTGTTACAAATACATTTAATGAAAATAGGCCCATTCCTTCCTCCTGAAATACAGGTCGTGAAAAAGTGATTTTATATTTTAGAAAAGCCTGGCTGACGCACACTATACTCGTAATTCTATCTCAGATTTTCTTATAGCTGTTCTTTACTATGTGTGGTAAGTATAACATATATCACAATTTTTCAATTTTGTAAATTACTTTTTCGACATTTATTGAAATTTTAGGATTTTTGGAGATTGAATACATATATATGGCCATTCCTCCCTGAAACAAGACTGTAATGAAAATAAATGATTGGCCTGCCTCTTATTTTTAGAAAGGTATTTTGAGTTGTACGGAACACTATGAAGTCTTCACGAGCACCATCATAATAGCTGTTATTACAGCTTTTGGAGTAACAGTCCACCCAACATTTAATCATTGCTGAAATTTTGAAATTATTCGAACACATTATACGCGAATATCTTATCGATAGAGGTTCAAACTTATAGATAAATACAATCTCATTCCTATCCTCCGAATACTCATATGAAGAGAGAGGAGAAATATCTGTAAAAGGAAAAGGTATTTATTTAAATTAAATAATACATGTTCTATAGATTCACCAATTGCTGTTATATATTTGGAGTAACAAGTCCTCAATTAATTTATGTCAAAATATTATTTGAATATCTGATGGATTTTTGTAGTTTCAAGACAATATTAAAATGTCCATTTCTCCATGAAATACAGGTCGTAGACATAATGAATTTTTATAATTTTATAGAAAGGTTTTTTGAGTTGTTGAAGGAATAACTTAATATAGTAAATCTTCGATCTTTTCGTGATAACCAGTATAAAATAATTTATTTTCCGCCTTTTACATTAAATTTTAGTGAAATTTTGAAATTTTTGAAATTTTTAGGAAATTTTAGTTGAGGTTCAATATTACTAAATGGAAAATAAAATGGTATTTTTAGTAGAAAATGTGATTTTTATATTTTTGAAAAAGTTTTTATTGTCTAAGGTATTACTTTTGCAGCATTGTCTGGTCATTGATATAGCTGTACTATACTTTAGATGTAACAGCCTTCAATTATATATATTTGTGAAAAATTTTGAAAATTTATATGGAGAAATTTAGTGATTTTTTGTATGGAACATGAAGAAACAACAGAACATAAATCCTTGAAAAACATGGTCGAGAAAAGTGATTATTTTATATTTTTAGAAGGTTTTTGTGTGAAGGAAATACATGGTATCTATATTCGGATTTTAATAGAGCTGTTATTAACTTTTGGCCGTAACAGTATTCTCAATTTTAATTTTATTGTCACAATTTGAAATTTTTTAGGATTTCTAGAGTGGTTATTTCTTTTCAAACAATAGACATTTTGCTCCTGAAATACAGGTCGTAGTGTAGTGTTTTTATTATATTTTTTTAGAGTAAAGTAGACCTCCTTACGGAAACTTACAATCAAATCCCTTCCTGAATTTTAATTTCAGCATTAGGAATTTTGTACATAATCCATGCTTATTCACATTTGAATTTAGTTAAAAATTGTTATGTAAATTTTTTGGAGAGTATTGATTTTTGTGGTTATCAAACATATAAAATGGATATTCCTCCTTGAAAATACTGCTAGGTCGTAGAAAAGGTGATTTTAATATTGTTTTAGAAAAGGTTTTTGAGGTGAAGGGTAAATACTATTGGTATTTTACGATTTTTAATAGACTGTATTTAATACTTTATGGATAAGTTAACAGTATCCTCCATAAATTTTAATTTTATTGTCAAAATTTTAGAAATATTTTGAAAAGCTCCAAGGATTTTTGTTTTTGAAAGCTTCTACTAAAAAAAATGGCTAAATTCTAATATATATTATATATCCAGATATATATATATGTGTAGAATAAGTGATTTTATATTTTTTAGATAAAAGTTTTTTGTAGTGAGAAAGTAAATACTATGGTTAATCTCGGAGACTCTAAAGAACCATTGCCCCAGGCTCAAGAGCCCTTCAATATTTTACATTCGATTTACAATCTTCCTTGGACATTTTAGGAGCTAATGAGTTTCACCTGCCGACTTACGTACATTCCTCCATGAATCAGGCGTAGAAAAGTGATTTTTTTAAATTTTTAGATAAGGTTTTTAGAGTGTTGAAGGAAACTATATATAGTCTAATCTTCCCGTATTTTTAATAGAGATGGTTTATATAACTATTTTCAGTAACAGGTCATCATTAAACTTATGTTAAAAAATTTTGAAATTTAGAAATTTTAGGATTTTATGTGGTTTCATTAACATAAGCAATGGCCACATTACCTTATATCCAAAATGCAGTGTACGGTAAGAAAAAGTTAGAATTTTATATTTTATAAAGTTTTTAGTGTGAGGAATAACTAATAGGGTAAATCTTCAGATTTTAAGAACTAGACTGTTATCCTACTTTTTGAGACGTAACAAGTCTCAGCTTAAATTTAATTTTGATGAAATTTTGAAATTTTTATGAAATTTTATTTTAAATTTTTGTGGTATTCAATAACATTATAAATGGCCTGTACCTTCCTCTTAATTTTGAAGTTAGTCGAAATAGATGATTATTATTATATATTTTTAGAAGGTTTTGAGTGTTGAGGAGAATATTATGGTTAATCTTCAGATTTTAATCGCTCTGTTATATATATACTTTTGGCGTCCAAGTCTCAATGTTAAATTTTAAAAATTGAGAAATTAGAGGATTATTGTGTGTAATTCATAACAATATAAAGGGGATATAGCGATTCCTTCCAGAAATACAGGTGTAGAAAATTTATATTGAATTTATTATTATTTAGAAAAGGTTTTTAGTGTATGAGGATACTATGGTTATCATTCGGTATTTATTAATAAGTTGTTATACTTTTAGATGAAACTATCCTCTATTAATATTTTGATAACATTTATGAAATTTTAGAAATTCTAAGGCTATATAAGATTGAATGATCAACCTTAACATAGAATAATGGCGCAGTTAAAATTATTATAAAGTAATAGTCAGGTACGTAGAAAGTGTATATTTTATTATATTTTTTAATGAAAAATGATTATTTTTGATGTATGAGGAACACATATATAACTATAACATACAGTAGATTTTAAATTACTGTTATATACTTTTGCGCGATTAAACAGCTACCTTCAATATTAATTTGTCCAAATTTTTGACCATTATTTTAGAGATTTTATTAGTGGTATCAAACTAATGATAGATGGCCTTTCTCCTGAAATTACAGGTCGTAAGAAAAGTAGATTTTTATATTTTTAGAAAGTGTTTTTATTGTTGTAATAGAAAAAGATAACATTAGCTTGTGAAACTCATCGTATTTCATCAGTTATATATATATCGTCCGAGTTAAGAGCTAAATCAAATTATATTCACAATAATAATTTTGAAAACACCTTATATAAAAGATAAAATAATAAATGGTTTCTGTTATTACACGAGGAAGCATAGGGCCTCTGCCATGATCACCATTTCTTTTTCAAGACACTCCTCATACTGAACCTCCTACTGTCATTTAACTTATAACAAGATCTCAGATTATTTATATAGCATAAAGAAACTATTACTTTATATAAAAATTTACTCCAAGTCCCTTTAAATTTTGTGAAAATTTTGAATTTTATTGAAATTTATTTGAGATGGCAATACTTGGTTATTAAAGTAACACAGTTACCAGTTCCTTATACTGAAACGCAACCCAGTTAGAAAAGTGATATTTTATATGTGTTTAAAAGGTTTTGAGAGAGTTGTGAATTTGCAATGGTGTCTTCGGATTTTTAAATAGCTGTTATAACTTTTGGCGTAAATTAAGACTACAATTATTATTCTCTCTTAGATTATAATACCATTATTTTAATTGTGGTCATATATATACATACATATGATATATTTCAATTACCTGAAATACCGTCGTAGGTCAGTGTTTTTTATATTTTAAGAAAGTGTATTTTTGTGTGAGTTGGAATACTAATATGTGTAAATTCTTCGGGTGTATTTTGTGAATTGAGCTGTTGTGAGTTATGTGTCTTGTTTGTGGGAGTAATGAGTTGTCGTGTCGAATTTAATTGTCAATAATTTCGAGATTTTCTTGTTGAAATTTTAAGGATTTTTGTGATTCAAACATATAAATGGCCATACCCCTGAAATGGCAGGTCGTAGAACGGCTGGATTTTAGTGTATTGTTTTAGGAAACGGTTTTTGTGTGAGCGGAGATTAGCTATGTGTAGTTTTAGGGATTGTTTGTTGAAGTGTGAGTCTGTTAGTACTTGTGGCGTGAACAAATCCGTTTCGAGATTTTTGATTTTGGTCAAATTTGAATTTTAAGGAAATTGTTAAGATAGATTATCAAAATCATATAATAGTGTGGGGGGCCCATGTCTCCTGTAAATATCAAGGTTTGCGTAGAAAAAGCTTGAGATTAGTATATTGATTATATATTAAGAAAGGTTTTTGTTGTGAGGAACACTATGGTAGGTCCTAACTTCGCCGGATTTTTAAATAGCTGAGATCATACTTCAAATATCGGATGTAACAGTGACCTCAGATCTGAATTTGTAATTCGTCAAATATTTTTAGAAATTTAGGATTTTTTGTGGGTATACAAAAAATATTAGCATTTAACTCACGACAAACAATTGGGAATCTGGTTGTTGTAGAGTAAGATATTATGAGTTTTTTAGAAAGGTTTTGTGTGACGGAACTAAGCAACTGGTATGCAGTCGAGTTAATTAACATAGCAGTTTTGATACTCTTTTGGAGTATTATTCAGTTCTCTTTATTTAATTTTGCTCACAAATTTTTGTAATATTATTACTCAATTTTATGGATCTTTGTGGTTCAATCCCCAACACAATAGATTAAAGCAAGCCTAATACTCTTCTGAGGCACTGAATGACTCTAGGCTTCGTAGAAAATTGTATTCCTCATATTTTAGAAGGTCTTAATATGTGTGAGTGAGAAGGAATACTAAGATGTTGTATTCCTCTTCGAGATTATGTATTCTTATTGGAATAGTCATGTATATAAGCTTTTTTGGCGGACTATTTATCTGTCTACTATATGTAAGTATTCTAGTCTAATATTATTTTATGAACATTTTATTATGTTATATATATTTTATTATAACAAATTATTATTATTTAATATAAAATTTAAGAAAAACATTTTACTATCCTGAAATACAGGTCGTAAAATAATAAGTATTTTTTATATTTTAGAATAACGATTTCGTGTGAGGAATCATACTATGTGTAATCTTTACGTGATTTTTTAATAAGCTGTATTTATACTATTTTAACTATGTATATAAGTCCATGATTCATTTCATTTTGTTTAAAATTATATTTTGAAAATTATTATTTTGATAAAATTTTAGTGATTTTTATGGTTTTTAATATTACTATATGAATAGTGATATATCCTCCTGTACAATTAATTCATGTATGTCGTAGAATAACGATTTGATTTTTTATATATTAATTTAGAATAGAGTTAATTTGATGGTGTATGATGGATTATACATGATTCTATTATTAAACCTAGTAAATATACTAGACTGCTAGAGAACAATTAAGACCAGTGCCTCATTATTTATTAATTATTGTCTAAAATAATTTTAAATTATATTGAAAATTTTTTTTAATATGGATTTTTGTCGTTCATATTAATACATAATAAATGGCTCATTTCTCTATTACCTAGTATAATAATACTCACAGTTATTATGTATTAGAAAAGAGTTATAATTTTTATATTTCAGAAAGAGGTTTTAGTGATGAGAAAATTACTATGGTAATCTTCGGATATTAAGATTATAGTCTGTATATATTACTCATTTTATGGTATTTAACAGACCTTCAATTTAATTTTATTGTCAATAATATTCTTTGAAATTTTTAGGATTTATTGTGTTTCAATTACTTATAATTAAATATGGCCATCCTCGTATTATTCTGAAAATATATCAGTGTAGATGAAAAGTGAATATTCTTATATTTATTATGCAAAAAAGTGTGTTTTTTGTTGAGAATATTTCGGGGTGCGGGAGATTATGAAGCGATTTTGTGAATAGCTGTTTACTATCTTTGTGGAGTAACATCCTCTAATTAAATTTTGTCAAAATTATTTATAATTATTTATTGTAATATTTTTTGGAGATTTTTGATTGTAAGTTCATATTACATATATAATAGTGCCAATGTTCCTATGGTATATCTAAGAAATTATTCACCGAGATATAAAAGTTTGATTTTTAATATTTATTAGAGAATAAGATTATGTGTGAGGAACATTATTCATATGGTATCTTCGGATTTTTAACATACTCTGTTAAAACTTTTAATTGGTTATGTAACACACATTATATTTTAATTTTGAATCATAATAATTATGAATTTTTGAGAATAATTTTTACAGGAATTTTAGTATTCTCACCTATTATATAGTTCCATTTACTTCATATTATCAAATGGAAAAGTGATTAATTTCTTATATTATTTTATTAATGAAAGGTTTATTTATGTATAAAAGAGATGGTTATTTATTCGGTATTTATTATTGTTATATTACTTGTTTATACTTTTATGGACTCGATTAACTCTAGCCCTACTTATTATATAATTGTCATCAAAATTTGAATTTTAAGATTTTTGTGGTTCCAAACATATAATGGTCATATTTCATTCTGCATGAAAATATATCATATGGTCGATATGAAAATAATTGAATTTTAATATTTTATATATATGAGTTTTTTTTATGTGAGTGAAATGAATCAAAAGTTTGAACTAATTTCGATGTATTTATATATAATTAGTCAGTTTATAATCTTTTTGAGAGAAAGTAAATATTACTATGATCCTTCTAATTTAAATTATGTTGTCAAATATTACATATATTTTGAAATATTTTATGGATTATTTTACTGCAGACACGACTATATAAAATTTTAGTGTACGCCATTTCCCCCTGAATATAATAGAAAGCATTAATGGATTTTTATAATTTTTAAATAGGATTATTTTGTGATGTGAGTAATGACTAATTATGTATATTCTTCCGAATTTTTAAAGCTGTATCTAATGCTTTATGGAGTTTAACAGTCCTTCAAATTTAAATTTTGGGAACACTTTGAATTTTTGAAATTTTGGATTTTTGTTGTTTCAGACATATAATGGCCATTTCTCCTGAATACAGGTGGTAGAAAAGTGATTTTTATATTTTTAGAAGGTTTTTTGTGGTGAGGAATAGATTACTATGGTTATAGCTTCGGATTTTATGATAGCTGTTATACTTTAGCGTAGAAGTGTCCTCAATGTAACATTTTGTATATAAATTTATGAGAAATTATATTTTGTATATCAAGGAGTGCTCAATCTCGTAGGTACTATATTTTTCATAGTGATTGTTTGGTTTTAGGATAACAAAAGTCGATTTTTTTCATTATTCTTTTTAGTATAAATTATTATCTTTATTGTTGATTGAAGGAATTTACACTTGGTATCTCGGATATTTTAAATAGCTGTTATAAGTTCTTTGATGTACTTCAGTATTCCTCAATTTAATTATTGATTTGATATAAATTAATTTTAGATATATATTTTATTTAATATA
Organism: Trachelipus rathkii; assembly: GCA_015478945.1. NCBI lineage: Eukaryota > Metazoa > Arthropoda > Malacostraca > Isopoda > Trachelipodidae > Trachelipus > Trachelipus rathkii. Next base: position 23,222 of record JABUQX010086519.1, read on the forward strand.
AATTTTATGGATAAATTTTTTTGTTATTTAAATGCAATTAATTATTAATGGCCATTAAATCGAAGTCACTAAATTGAAAATCGGATAAGAATATATGAGATTTTTTATATTTATGTTAGAAAGAGTATTTGTGTGAGGAATAATCATTATATTATAATAGTATATGGTTATCTTTCGAGGATTATTTTAATAGCTGTAATTATTACTTTTGGCGTAACAAAGATTCCTCAATTTAAATTTTGTCAAATTTTGAAAATATTTAAGGAATTTTTTCTTATTTGGTTCAAATCATATAAATACATTATTATCATTGCAATTCCTATTAAGCTCGAAGGATATGTAAAGCTCGCGACGCACATTTGGAGAAGGTTTTTCGAGTAAGGAGGGTATGCGGAGAAATGTTTAAATAGGATTATCAACGAGGTCTCCAATTTAATTTTGTTAAAATTTTTGAAATTTTTGAAATTTTAGGATTTGTGTTCAAAACATATAAATGGAGGAGTAATTCCTCCTAGAAACGTAACAGGTCCTAGAAAAGTGATTTTTATATTTTTGAAAGGTTTTTGTGTGAAAGGAATCTATGGGAAAACCCATGATTCATCAGCTGTTATAACTTTGGCGTATCAGTCCTCAATTTAAGTTGTCAAAAGTTTAAAGATTAAAATCTTTGCTGTTTCTACATATAAAATGGCCATATCCTCCTGAAATACTAGGTTCGTTAGAAAAGTGATTTTTATATTTTAGAAAGGTTTGTATTCGCGAGGATATATGCAACACGAGAGGTCCCTTTTTTAAAAAGGTCTATATACAGCGTAAAATATTTTTGGAGAGAGAGAGGTCGGAACAGGAGAAGTGATGTTGTTCAGATGACATGAGAGAGGGACGGTGACTGCACAAGATGTGAGAGAGGTTTATAGTGAGGGAGGACGCTCTCGCTCGCACGATATACAGATGGTATCTTTCGGATTTTTAATAGCTGTTATAATTTTGGAGTAACAGTCCTCATTTAATTTTGTGAAAATTCAGAGATTTTGAAATTGTGAATGTTTTCAATTTAGAAACTTATAAAGGCAAATTGCTCCATTAAATGTGGATCGTAGAAAAGTGGATTTTATATTTTAGAAAAGGTTTTTGTGTGAGGAATACTATAGTACTCTTCGGATTTTTAGATAGCTGTTATACATTGTGGAGTAACATCCTCAATTTATTTTTGTCAAAATTTTGAAATTTTTAATGATTTTTTTGTGGTTCAAACACATATATTCATTTCCCCTGAAATTCCGATCGTGAAATGCGAAGCTTCTATTTTTAGAAAGGTTTTTGCTTCACCGGACAAGAGAAATGATTCGATTTAAATAATAGGTATATTATGGAGTAAAAATCCCTCAATTTAAGTTTTGAGCTTCTTTTGAAATTTTTTGAAATTATCAGAGAAGAGTGGTCAAACATATAATGGCCCATTCTCCTGAAATACAGGTCGTAGAAAGTGATTTTTATATTTTAGAAAGGTTTTTGTGTGAGGAATACTATGGTATCATCGGAATTTTTTAATAGCTTGTTATTTTTAGAGTAACAGTCCTCATTTAATTTTGTCAAAATTTTGAAATTTTAGGATTTTTTGTGGTATAAACATATAAATGGCCATTCCTCCTGAAATACGGTCGTAGAAAAGTGATTTTTTATATTTTAGAAAGGTTTTCGTGTGAGGAACACTATGGTATCATCGATTTTTAATAGCTGTTATACTTTTCAAGTAAAGTCTCATTTAATTTGTTAAGAATTTTGAATAATTTTTTTTGGTGAATACAGGTTTTAATTGAGGATTTCTTTGATGTTCAAACATACGAGACTAGGAACGACGACGTCGCGTGAAATAATCATGGTAGTAAGATAAAGTGATTTTTGGAGTTGTATTTTATAGCAGAAGGTTTTTGTGT
>JABUQX010086520.1:2500-5000 GCA_015478945.1 Trachelipus rathkii
CAACTCCGGTTCCAAGAAGGTTTTCTATTCAGACTCCGATCTCGATTCCGGAGTTCAGCTCCAACAGTTTAACAATAACTATTTTATCTATACTTATAAAGCTTCATCATTATTTCATTTTTAATTGCTTTTAACTCTTTTAACTCTTTCATAGAAAATAAATGAATAAAGAGTTCATAAATGATATGTTGTCGGCAATACTTAACTGCTACTACTACTACTGCCGACTGACAACTACAACTGCTCGCTACTACAGACACTACTATTCTGACTACTACTACTCACTAACTGACTACTACTACTACCTACTACTCACTACTACTACCTACTACTACTACGTCCAAAGTCCAAAGTTCAAAACCCATCTAACTGAATTTCATCACCTTTAAAGATATTCTTTCTTACTTCGTTGCCCAATACGTTAATTATTTCATTTTGTATTTGGGGGCTTAAATAATTCGTTTTATGCTTTTTAGAATTAATTAAATCATTTAAAATGTTGTCATATTTTGCTAGTAGCTTAACAATATTTAAGAAATTTCCCGAATTCTCAGAATTTAAAGATTCAATATGTCCCCTAAAGGCTAAATTACTTGTTGCCTTCAATAACTTACCCAATAACTTATTTCTCTTGGAGTAGCCGAAAGAGAGAGAGAGAGAGAGAGAGAGAGGAAGAAGAGAGAGAGAGAGAGACGAGAGAGAGAGAGAGAGAGGCTAGAATCTAAGTTTAGAGAAATATAATTATTACTTGGTACGCAATAATAATAATAATAATAATTAATAATAATAATAATAATAATAATAATAAATAATAATAATAATAATATTAATAATAATAATAATAATAATAATCATAATAAGTGATAATAATAATAATATAATAATGAATATATATAGTATACCAGATAATAATAATAATATTTAATAAGTCAATCAATAAATAAAATAATAATAATAAGTAATATAATAATAATAAGATAATAATAATATAATAATAATAAAATAATGAAAATAATAATAATAATAAATAAAATAATGAATATAATAATAATAGTATGAATAATAATAATAAACAATAGATAATAATAATAATATAATAATCAATAATAAATATAATAATAATAATAATAATTAAAATATATAATAATAATAATAATAAATAATTAATAATAATAATAATAATGATAAGTAGTTGAATGATAATAATAAGTAATTAATAATAATGAATAATAAATAATAATAATGAATCAATTAATAATAATAATAATAATAATAATAATAATGAATAGGATAATCAACTAATATAAAATGAATAATATAGAATAGTCAATAGATAATAGGAATAACAATAACGAAATTACAATTACACTTACAATTACACTGTAAACATAAATAATAATAATAATAATAATAATAATAATATAAAATAATAATAATAATAATAATAATAATAATACTAGTAATAATACTAATAATAATTACTAATAATAATAATAATAATAATAATATATAATAATAATAGCAATAATAATAGCAATAACAATAACAATTACAATTACCATTACAATTACAATTACAATAATAATAATAATAATAATAATAATAATAATAATAATAGATATAATAATTAAATAATAATAATAATAATAATAATAATAATAATAATAATAATAATAATAATAATAATAATAATAATAATAATAATAATAATAATAATAATAATAATTATAAACACCACAACACTCTACCAAGAAAAAAGATTAAAAAATTTATCAAAAAATTCAAAATATATTTCATGATTAAATTAAATTAAATTAAATTATGAAATTTCTTTTCACCTTTTATGAAATATTTTAATTAAACAAAGAGAATAAAAATAAATAAATAAATAAAAAGAACGAAAAGAGAAAAAGTAAAAGAAAAATGTAAAACAAACTGAGGAAAAGAGTAAAATGATAATAGAAATATAAAATTAAAAAACAAATTATGAGGGAGATCATTGGAGCAAAAGAAATGCAGATTAACGTCACAAGAATTAAAATAAATAAATAAAAAAAAAAATTAAAAAAAAAATTCTTTCGTTAAACAAAAAAAGTTTTAAAAAGTTTTAGTTTTTTTTAACCAGCAATGAAAAAAAAATAATTATAGGAGAAAAATAATAGAATTCTTTTATTAAATACTGAAAGGAAATTTAACATAGACTGGAAAAAAATGTTTTAAAATATAAACAAAAAAAATTCAGTAAGATGCGCTTAAAGGCAAGAAGCCTGAAGATTTGAAAAGAAAGAAAGAGAAAAAGAAAAACTAAAGAGCTACAGAACACCGACAAGCAAAGACTTTACAATCCACTCAAGGCTAGTCTGTTACTTTTTTTTTTTATTTAAAGTGTTGGATGTGTCCACTGTCGTAAAACAAATCCGTTATGTACTTTTCAAATAAGTATATTATTTTACCTATTTCAATGTAACATATGAGTTTGCTAACTTAGAACAGATATTTC
>JABUQX010086520.1:12500-17500 GCA_015478945.1 Trachelipus rathkii
CTAAAATGCCATACTTAACACCATTATAAATCCCGAATAAGTGTGATACTTCATAATTCCAACTTTAGGCGAGGTTAAACCTAATTCCAACTTGGTTCTAGGCAGGCAAGAGAATACTGATTTATTAACTGCTGTTTCCAATTTCGTTTGAACTCATCATCCGGCGCACTAATTATCATCTTTTTCGTAAGCCAACCTGGGAATTATCTCCTGAGTAGATTACTGTTTAAGTTGCCTAGTCTCTAGGCCCAATCCCTATTAAAAATAAATACTTGTCAATAAATTCCTTTTAAAATTTATAATAATAACAATAAATTTATTAATTTATTTCCTTACCGTTTTGTACGGGATCTTTTCTTCTTCCTTGGTTTTTCCTTTCATTCCTCTGCATCCTGAGTAACAAACGATCCGATCCTTTGAGATGTCTTAAACAATCTAACGTACCCACGAGTTACCAACCCTATAATAATTTAAAACCGGAGGAAGTTTCTCTTTAACCATCTTATAGTTCTACCATACCTGTCCGTCCGGCAATTACACCTTGGTTTCAAGAGTCAAATACTACTCTCCTTTTAATCCCACATTGTGCGTGATCCAAAAACCTTGCAAACCAGTTATATTCATCGTAGTTTTCATTTAGCATATCACAAAACAATGTATGCATTCTTAATGTTATTGACAATACAGTTTCATCATGAAGGATGGCTATCTACCTTGCAGTTTAGAGTTAAACCTAGACTGATTGACAGGGTGATCCAAAATACATCCTCTAATCACACTTAAAATCTTTACGTGCTCGAACTTAGCGTTGCCCCCCAATGAGTCCCCAATCTGGGACTTTTTCCTTCGCTTCTTACACCTTGGCATCTGGTCTCAATATAGTAAAATTTTAGTATAAACTCTCTCTCTCTCTCTCTCTTCTCTCTCTCTCTCTCTATTATATATATATATATATTGATATATATATATATATATATATATATTATATATATATTATTATAATATATATATTTATATATTATATTTATAATATATATATATTATAATATATATATATTATATAGTATATATATATATATATATATATATATATATATATTACTTATATATATATTATATATATATATTATATATATATATATATATATAATATAATATATATTATATATTATTATATATATATTAAAGAAAAATTAAATAAAAAAACTTATTTAATATATATATATATATATATATATATATATATATATATATATTATATAATATATATTATATATATATATACTATAGTATATATATATATATATATATATATTATATATATATAAGTTTTTTTTATTTAATTTTTTTAAAAAAAATAGTTTTCTTTATTTTGTTTCACATATTTATTGCAAAGGGCAACTCTACTTATGAGTAGAGTTGTCAAATTTGGGAGTTATTTTATGACGTGTTCGAGAGGAGGCTTTGGTGGAAAAAATCCTCAAAATAGATCAAAATAAGAATTAAGGTTTCTTTTACGTTTTGGCCATGACATACCAGTGTTTTTGCAAAGCATATAAGTTTATGCTTTTTTGGAGGCACAAATGAAAATTCCTCAGTCCAATGATCATTACGAAAAATAAATGTTTCGCAAGAGAAAAATGAATCTTAATGTAAATTACGCGTTCTTGTCTAACTTTTAAGCTTATTTTTAATATAGTAAATATATGAATTATTTTTATTACAGTTTATTTGCTTTTATTTTTTTTTAGAGGAGGCCCGGCCTCCTGTGCTTCCCCCGTACAAGCGCGCGCTGAATATATATATATATATATATATATAATATATATATATATATATTATATAATATATATAATATATAATATATATATATATATAATATTATATATATATATAGTATATATATTATATATATATTATATATATATATATAATATATATATATATTATTAACATAAGAGGTTCCCTGCTCTTAGTAGAAAAAATAAATGTTGGTTAACTTATATATATAAATATCTATATATATATATATATATTATTATATATATTAATATATATATATATATATATAATATATATATATAATATATATATATTATATATTATATATATAATTAATATTATTACATAGTCAATGTTACCTACATAACCACTTGGGAGATTTGGTAACTATTCTGCAGATCAAGACCTCCGGTTTATGGAAATGCTAAGTTCAAGAAGTATCCCACCTGGTTGTCTTTCAATGAACTGCCGTAAGAATTCCGCAAAAAGTGTTCAGATAGAGGAACGTAGGTCTTTTATAAAAATTAATTAATTCATATCAATCACAATTTTTTATTCAGATTAGATAAAATTTAACCTCAAAAACAATAATATAGATAAATATTCAGTTTAGATTGTAGAATTCAATACTCAACAATTGCTAAATATACATATTAAATCACAATAAAACAAGGGGTAATTTAGTAATATTCTGAAATGGGAAAACTACTGTAATTTCAAAACTGTATTGTGTCTTTAGCCGAATATAATACTGCCTTTTTGGATTTTACGATAATTGTTAATGAATAAATAATATATTTTAATTTAGAGTCAATATTAAGGCTTCTAAAATTCCTGATAATAATATCATGTAATTAAAAGTACAATAAAATTAATGATAGAAATGATAATACTAATAATAATAATAATATAATAATAATACTAATGAATAATAATAATAATAATAATAATAAGTAAATATAATGATAATAATAATACATCAATAATAATTAATAATAATAATATATATAAATAATAATGAAAAAATAATAAGAATGAATAATAATAATAATAATAGATTAATAATAATAATAATAATAATAATAATAATAATAATAATAATAATAATAATAATAATAAATAGGATAATCACCTTAACGGAAGGTGATAACAAATATGATTGTGCTAACTGTAGATAATAACTAATAAATGAATATTTGATAGGGATATATTAACAATTATTACACTTCGATAATTCAATATCGATAATATAGGGTAAATAATGAATGAATAATAACTAATAATAATAAATATTAATATTAATGATCGTAACAATGCTCTATGTATCCATAAAATAATAATAATAATAATAATAATAATAATAATAATAATAATATATATCATTTTAATAACCTGGGAATTAAACAATAATAATAATAATAATAATAATCATAATGACAAATAATAATAATAATAATAATAATAATAATAATGAATAATAATGAATAATAATAATACTAATAATAATATAATAATAATAATAATAATAAATAATAATAATAATAATAATAATAATGATAATAATATCAAAAAATCCTTTTATGCTAATAATCTTTACGAGTCATAATTATTATAGTCCTTTTGTATTAAGAAAATATAATAATATAATAATAATAAAATAATAATAATGATAATAATAATAAATAATAAATAATAATAATACATAATAAATAATAATTTAAATAATAAAATAATATATATATAATAATAAAAATAATAATAATAATACAGTAATAATAATAATAATCAATGAATTAATACAGAATAATATATTCATAATTATTAATAATAAATATAATCAAAAATCAATAATACATAATCGAATAATCACACAGAAATATATTCAATAATAATAATAATAGGTCAATAATATGAAGTCATACATAATAATAATAGTAATTATATATACATCATTAACTCACACGTCGAGAAGGTCGAACAATTGCCACCTTGCTGCTACTGTAATAATAATAATAAATAATATTGATACGGGATTATTAACAATTATTATACTCGATATCAATATCGATACATAATAATAATAATAATAATAATCAATAATTATAATAATAAAATAAAAATAAAAATAAAAATAATAATAATAATAATAATAATAATAATAATAATAATAATAATAATAATAATAATAATAATAATAATAATAATAATCATAATAATAATAATAAAAATAAAAATAAAAATAATAATAATAATAATAAATAATAATATAAAAAGTATAACTATAATAAAAAGATAATAATAATAATAATAATAATAATAATAATAAATATAACCTAATAATAATAATAATAATAATAATATAATAATATTAATATTGCATGAAATAATGATATTGAAAATAATCACGATAATGATTATTACTACTATAATAATGTTACAAAATTGTGATGTTATCTACAACAACAATAACATTATTTGCTGATACTAATATAATAATAATAATATAATAATAAATATAAAATAATAATAATTAATAAATATAATAATAATAATAATATAATAATAATAATAATAATAATAATAATAATAATAGTGTAAGCACATGGGCATCAGCCCAAGACCCTTTGCCCCTTTGTGATAATTACTAATAATAATAATGACTAATAATAATAATAATAATAATAATAATAATAATAATAATAATAATAATAATAATAATAATAATAATAATAATAATAATAATAATAATAATAATAATAATAGTATAATAATAATAATAATATAATATAAATATAATATTGCATGAAATAAATGATATTGAAAATAATCACGAATAATGGATTATTAAGCTACGGGCATAATAATGTTACAAAAATGGTGATGTTATCTGCAACAACTGATACACTTATTTGTTTATAATAATATTAATAAATAATAATAATAATAATAATAATATAATAATAATAATAATATAATAAAATAATAATAATAATAATAATAATAATAATAATAATAATATAAACAATAATAATAATAGTGTAATAACATAGGCATCAGCCCAAGAAACTTTGCCCACTTGTTATCCGTTCACACTCTCTAAAATGTCACAGTCCAATATTAATAAATAACTTACTTGTATTCATTATAATACCAACAACAAAAATATCCACATTTCAGAGTCTATCTACATTAAACAATTACAGCCATTATTATTATTA
>JABUQX010086521.1:7500-15382 GCA_015478945.1 Trachelipus rathkii
TTAATAATTTTTTCCATAGACAAATGTTATAAAAATGAAATTTGGAGGCATATTATTTTATATTTAGAAACTTTAAAACCAATGTTTCACCAATGAAAATTAATAAACACATTATTTCCTAACGATATAGTAAAAAAAAAAATTATAAATAAATAAATATTGATCATTCTCATGACAGGGCCGATATATATATATATATATATATATATATATATATTATTTATATTTATATATATATATCTTATATATTCTGAAAATAAAAAAAATATTATAATATATATATATTATATATATATATATATATTATAAATAATTTTAAATATATCATATATAAATAAATATATATATATATATATATATCTAATTATTATATATATATATATATATATATATATATATATATATATATATATATATATATATTATATATATATATATATATATATATATATATATATATATATTTTTTTTTTTTTAAAGACCGATAACTCTTAATCTGCGAAAAGAAAAAACAGATCTTGTCGTGGTTTTAGAAAAACGTTTACAACAGCAAATTTGGAGTCCTGCTTTTAAAAGAGCTTCAAAAAGTTCTGGTATTTAAATTAAAATTGTCATAATACGAAATTCGTTTTGTTTCAATTATTATTTATTTTTTTATTATATCCTCATTTGAAAAAGGACAAGGGCCCATAAGAGATTCACTAGTGTTGTTCAGTTAAATTAACGGCCGATATGACCCGGTTATAAGACTTTTTGAAAAGTATTTTTAAGTCCGCGTTTCCCACTTTATTTCGTAGACCCGGTTATTTTAATATTTTTATATTGTGACCCCTTGGTGATATATATATATATATATATATATATATATATATATATATTATATATATTATATATATATAATATATATATATTATTAATATATATTTATATATATATATTATATATATATATATATATATATATATATATATACTAAAAACTAGTTAGCCTCTTATTTTGAATAGATTGTTTTTAAAATAAAATAACATATTTTCGTATCTTTCGTAAAGCTTATCTGCGACCTTGCATCTTGCTTTTCATAACCCGGTGCCGGGTCGCGATCCGGCATTTGGGAAACGATGGTTTAAGTCAATAAAAGAATGGAAAATCGAAGTTTGTGAAAGGACAGGACGACATTGTTCCGTCGTTGTGAGAATGAAACAACACGTATAAATAAAATATTACTAAAAGGCGTAATAAATCAGTTATTTATTTGGAGAAATTAAACTAACCTGACCTACCTAACCTAACTTAATTCAGCTTAGCTAAAATTTAACTAACATAGCCTAACCTGACTAAACCTAGCATAACCTAACGTCTAACTCACACACACACCTACACGCACACACTAACACACCTACACACGCACGCACACACACACACTACACACACACACACTAAGCACCTACACACTCACACACACACACACACACACACACACACACACACACCACACACACACACACACACACACACAATTACCATGACAGTCGTTCTTGTCAATTCTTTTGGACTTTTATCAGTTGGGTTTCAATTTGGGAAGGCCATCTTGAGAGACTCAATTCTCTCAATGAGTTCCCGACCGCTGACAACAACTTCACAGATACAGATGATGTGCCTCCATCAAGTTCACTGTCTTGGTCAATCACGGTTGTAATATATATATATATATATAATATATATATATATTATATATTACTTGCAAAAAAATATCTAGTTTTTATATTCACATTATATATATATATATATCTTATATTAATATATATTATTTTATATTATGTTCGACCGTTGTGCGAGTGTGGGACGCTGTGGAAACCAAAGGGAAGCGAAATACAGAAGGACCAGAATAAAGAGAGATTGGAAAGATGAAGAATAGTCAGTGGAGATTTATTGAAGAGTTTAAGAGTAGTCTGGGAATCTAATGAAGATTTGGTTGGAATATTTTAAGAGGAGAGAGAGAAAGAAAGCTTTTGGTTCAAAGTAACTAAAAAATTTCAAGCGAAAAGAAATTACGATTTTGGATTTTAAAACATTAAATTTATTTCATTTGCAATCTGGGTTCGAGGAGCAGCAAAATTTTGAAATCATTTCTTTTGGCTATTTTGGATAATTAATTACTAAATACAAAAATAAAATTATAAAGAATAAATGGGAGATAATAAATTGTAGAAGGTGAAGCTGGCGTCCTCTCAAGTTCTATCGTCGTCATATGAAGTAAATTTCTAAATTCTCTTCACTTGTAGCAAGGGATTGGAAACCCTCTATCAATTAATCTTTCCGCGAATGTGGTTAATATATGGTTTAAATATTAATAGTAATAACAGTGATAGTGTTGATGATGATAATAATAATAATAATGTTAATAATAATTTTGATATAGTGAATGGTGATGAAATATAGTGTAGAACATCAATGATATTAATATTAAATAGGTGTAGCTAATAATAATAATAAATATTAAATATAGTAATTGTGGTGATTTAATACGTTTAAAATATAGTGTTTAGATTTAATAATAATATTTATGATGGTGATGATATAATAATAGTGTTATATGTATGTATGTATGTATGTATGTATATGTATATTTGTTATTTATGCATATATATATAATATATATATATATATATATATATATATATATATATATATATATATATATTAATAATATATATATATATATAATACTATAATATATATATATATATATAATATATTAGATATATATATATATATATATATATATATATATATATATATATTATATTATATAATATATATTATATATATTATTATATTATATATATATATATGGCCGTATTTAAAGCATGGGCCCCATGGGCCCGGGCCCAGGGCGGCAAATTCTGGAGGGCGGCAAATTCTGGAGGGTGGAATATTTTTTTAAAAAACATATAGTTATTTTTTTAGAGATATATATATATATATATATATATATATATATATATATATATATATATATTATATATATATATATATATATATATTAATATATATATATATATATATATAATATATAATATATATATATATATATATATATATATATATATATATATATTTTTTATATTTATATATATATATATATATATATAATATATATATATATATATATATATATATATATATATATATATATAATATATATAATATATATCATATATCTATAAATATATATATATATATATATATATATATATATATATATTTAATATATATATATATAATATATATACATTTTATTGGAAGATTAGTGAAGCCACGCGAGACTACTTTGCAAAAAATGGGATTAATCAAAATTCAGACATAGATTTTTTTAATTCTAAGAGAATTTATCCAGATAAAAGTAGATTCTTAACAAAATCTTTGTTTGAACGAAAACTTTTAAATGGAGATGTGAAACGTGACTATTTAGTGTACTCTAACAGTCAAGGATGCGTCTTTTGTGGTCCTTGTAAACTTTTTGGGGGTGGTGTTGTATCTCAGTTTGTAACAGATGGATTTAACGATTGGAAGCATGGCAATACAAGATTGACTGAACATGAAAATTCCGTTCGCCATCGTGATTGTATGTTGATGCTGAAGAGACTAAGTAATTCATTATGTAGAGTTGACAAGCAGCTGCTCTCTCAATTAGAAGAAGTAAAATATTGGAGAAATGTACTACAAAGAGTTATTGCTGTTATTAAGAAACTTTTCTCACGGAGGTTTCCATTCCGAGGCGATGATGAAATAGCTGGCTCTGTTCGAAATGAAAATTTTATGATGTGTCTGGAACTTATTGCAGAATTTGACCCTTTTTTACAAAATCCTATCTAATGTCAAAAATTTTCGGCAAGGAAGCACTTCATTATTTATCACATATAGCACTTAGAAGAACTTATCCAAATTTGCCGCGAGAAAGTAATCAGTGAAATAGTGAAAGAAATTCAGGAAAGTAAGTATTTTTCTATTATTGTTGATTCCACTCCAGATATTACTCATAAAGATCAGCTGAGCTTTATCATCAGATATGTTAGCAAAGAAGGTACGCTAAAGAACGCTTTTTTAAGATTTATTAAAAATCCTGGTCATACAGGTAAAGAACTAGCGGAAACGGTGATGAGTTTTCTCAAAGCAAATGAATTAGACATAAGCAGTTGTCGGGGTCAAACGTATGATAATGCTGCTAATATGTCAGGAATATATTCTGGCCTGCAAACAAGAATTAAAGAGGTCAACCATCTAGCATATTTCATACCATGTTCAGCTCATTCCCTTAATTTAGTGGGATCTAGCGCTGCCACATGTTGTAAACAGGCGTTTTCTTTTTTTGCTTTGCTTCAGAATCTTTATAATTTTTTCTCGGGCTCTACGCATCGTTGGGGTATCTTAGAATCTTTCTTCAAAGAATATACTGTCAAAACACTATGTGGGACAAGGTGGTCAGCTTGAGCAGAAGCTTGTAAAAGTCTAAACAAAGGTTTGGAAGCTATTGTTAAGGCTTTAAACTCTATATCTGAAGATAAAAATGAGAGACCAGTCATTCAGCAAGAGGCAAAGGGAATTTTGAAAAAATTGAGTTCTATGAAATACTCTTTATGTCTGTAATATGAGAACCAATACTTGAAAGATTTGATTCTGTAAATAAAAAATTGTAATCTGAAGATATGGATGTGGCCACCGTTATTAATTTGTATAACTCTCTGTGTAACTTAGTTAATGAAATTAGAAGTTCATTAGAAACCTACGAAAATTGTGCCAAAGAAAAATTGAAAATCTTTACACAAAAAGAAATCAAGAATGTATCTAAACTAAGATCTGAGAAAGAAGAAAATTATCAAATATGCATTCTTCAAGCAATCTTCAATACTAATATTAAGATAAATGTCAACAGAATTAAATGGCGAAGTTTAGCATCAGCGGAATTCTTCAAGAAAAGTTTTTAATTCTTACCAATCTCACGAACCGACCCATACGACATTCATAAATCAGCTAAATTATTACAAAAAATCTATCGATCCGACTTAGAAGATTTTGGAGCAGAATGCATTCATTTAAAATGTTTGCTTTTAGAAAAAGGTAATGGCAGTCAAACCTTGTCCCAATTAAACAAATATTTATATAACAAAAGCCTTCATGATATATATATCCAAATCTGAATATTGCTTTAAAATTATTTTTATGTACTCCTGCGACAAACTGCTCAGCTGAAAGATCATTCTCCACACTTAGAAGGATTAAAAATTATTTACGTTCGTCCCAGTCCCAACAGCGTTTAGTTCATCTTGCTGTACTTGCTATTGAAAATGATTTCACCGTAAAATTAGATTACGAAGATATTATTGACAAATTTGCTAACGAAAAGGCAAGACGAAAACCTGTAATGAATCATTAATTTGACATGTAGATGTAATAATGTAAGTATATATATATATATATATACGAGAATTATGTCGTAAAATGTCCCTAGAACTAAACTTTCTTCACTCTTATCATAATCCTCCAAAGCAATCGTATTGCAGTGAGTGGCGAACATTGGCGAGCTCATTTACAAAGACATTTCAGCGATTGAAAGAAAGGTGTATAGGGAAAGTGAAACGCCTCTAAATATATATATATATATATATATATATATATATATATATATATATATATATATATTAATATATATATATAATTTTTATAATATTTAATAGATATATATATAATATTATATATATATATATATATATATATATATATATATATATATATATTGTATATATATATATATATATATATATATATATATATATATATATATATATATATATATATTATATATATATATATATATATATATATATATATATATATACATATATATATATATATATATATATATATATATTTATATATATATATAATATATATATATATATATATATATATATATATATATATATATATATATATATATATATATATATATATATATATATATATATATATATATATATATATATATATATATATATATATCTATATTTGATCTGACTATTTTGTAAAGGAAAGAGACAGAAAGTTATTTTTTGTTGACCGATAATAATAATAATAATAATAATAATAATAATAATAATAATAATAATAATAATAATAATAATAATAATAATAATAATAATAATAATAATAATAATAATAATAATACACACAAGTCAAATTCCACTCCACAACTCTATACATTAAATAACCAATGGTTTAAACCATAAAAAAAACCATGCATAAAATATTTAAAAAATGTATTTATTAATGGTTTTCTTTAGCATGTTGATATGGTTTTCTCAATTTTTCAATCGAAGAGTAACTGAAAGGCAATAAAAAATTTTCTGCTGATTTTATATTATTGTGAGAATGATTATATATATATATATATATATATAAAACAATATATATAGCAATATTTAAATATATATATATATATATATATATATATATATATATATATATATATATATATATTATATATATATATATATATATATATATATATATATATATATATATATATATATATTTATATATGGATATTTCTATATATTATTTATATTTATTACGGAAATGATTATTTTTCTAACATATACATTATTATTATTATTATTATTATTACATATTACATATTATTATATTATTATTATATTATTATTTATATTATATATTATATTATTATTATTATTATTATTATTATTATTATTATTATATATATATACATTATTATTATTACATATATATTATTATTAAGAAGATTATATTATTATTATTATTATATTATTATATATATTACATATATATACATATTATATATAAATTACATATTACACATATTATACATACATACATTATTATTATTCATACATATTACATATATACATATTATATACATATATACATTAATATTACATATTACATACATATACATATTATTACATACATATTATTATTACATACACATATATATATTACATACATACATACATACATATTATTACATATATATTAAAATATTTTATAATATTATTATTATTATTATTATTAATATTATTATTATTATTATTATTATTATTATTATTATTATTATTATTACCTATATTATTATTATATATATTATTATTATTATTATTATTATTATTATTATTATTATTATTATTATATTATATATATTATATATTTATATATACATATATATATATTATATTATTATTATTATTATTATATTATATTATATTATATTATTATATTATTATTATCTTGAGTGAGATTTTCTTTTGATTCTTAATAATTTGATCTGACTGACTTTATCTGACTGAAGAGTATCTCAAAATGACGGGTTTATATAGTATTTCACTTTGACTTATGCTAAAATTTTGCTCGCGCAAATCTTAGCATAAGTACGAACATAAATTAAAATTTTTACAAAGTTATAATGGAGTGCTACATATATATATATATATATATATATATACCATCTATATATATATATATATATATATATATATATATATATAAAAAATATATAAGAGATATATATATATATATATATATATATATATATATATATATATATATATATATATATATATATATATATATATATATATATGGTATATATATATATATATATATATATATATATATATATATATATATATATATATATTTATAAGGCCTTCGCCATAGGGAGAGATTCAGGGGTCTGAACACCACCACAACCGCCACCACGATTGTGCGGCGCACGAAAAACGCGTTACGTTTCGCCACGATAAATGCGAAACGGTTAAACACCATCTATATTGAACGAAGTACACTG
>JABUQX010086522.1:0-22269 GCA_015478945.1 Trachelipus rathkii
AAAGCAATAAGTTTCAAAATAAAAGTGATATCAAAAACTTGCATGAAAATTCTATAAATAGTGTTGAAATTATACCACATCAATTTACCGACAATATTCTGTACCAAACTATGAACAAAGATAAAAATGACATTATAAACTAAGTAAATGTACAGAAAACGAGGAAATATGTCGGACAAGAAAATAAGGGTAGGGTAAGGTGGGGCAGCCCACCCAGGAACTTTTCGAATGTGAATTAAAAGACTTGTACTGTGTCAATTTTTAATTTTTCAATGCCATATGGTTATGCACCTAAAGCTTTATATTCCCACAAAAGTATGCTCTTCTCCTATCAAATGTTTTCGAGTAAAATCAATTTTATTTTATTTTTCAGAAAAGGCACTTTGCCCCTACCCTGAGGTAAAGTGCCCACATAGAAGGGGCAGTGCGCCTACCCATGGGCACTTTGTATATTATATATAATTGTATAATATAATATTGTATTATTATAACAAATAACGAAAAAGTTTTCCACCGGCTCCAGCATCGGTGCTGGCTCCGACTCCGGCTTTGAATCCTACTTACTCCTTCCTCCTCTATGCCATCTCCAAATTTCACCATTATATGGACATTTCCTATTTTTGGGGCCGGCACCCCCTTTCGGGGGTGCACCGCCACGTCATAGGAAAGTGTTATGCATAATTTGAGGGGAATACGATGTCTCTAACACTCCCTAATTACAAATATTTACTAACTCAGCACTGCTCCGGCTACAGCACCGGTGCCGGATTCGAATCCGAATCGACTCCTCCTTACTCATACCTCATCTATGCAAGCTCCAAATTTCAACTTTCTATGAACATTTCCTATTTTTAGGGGCCGGCACCCCCTCCGGGGGTGCACGGCCACGTAACCTCTTCTACGACGAGGTTACGTCATAGGAAAGGGGTATACCAAATTTGAGGGGGATACGATGTCTCTAACACTCCCTAATTTCAACTATTTACTAGCCCAGCACCACTCCGGCTCCAGCACCGGTGCCGGATCCGACTCCTCCTTACTCATACCTCATATATGCAAGCTCCAAATTTCCAAATTTCAACCTTCTATGAACATTTCCTATTTTTAGGGTCCGGCACCCCTTCCGGGGGTGCACGGCCACGTAACCTCGTCTACGACGAGGTTACGTCATAGGAAAGGGGTATACCAAATTTGAGGGGGATACGATGTCTTTATCACTCCCTAATGGGAGTGTCCGAGGACTTTTTGGACAGAGGTGGTCACTCAAGCGGCTACTTATAATTATATTATAATATACAATAAAAATAATATTAATAATAATTTGAAAGTAAATAATTACAACCTATTATGATCGGTTGTAGTGAAAATGTGTTAAATTGTATTGGTGGGGCTAAGCGCCCATATAGGCGAGTTGCCCCATGATTAGATAGGCACTTTACTTAAGAAAAACAATAATTCAATAACTAAATATTTACAAAAAAGCATTTAAACATTATCGAATTTTTTTTCAATAAAAATAGCTTGAAATAGTTCAAGTTTTTGTATGTGACATTTAAAAAAAAATGAAATAAAAGAAAAACACCTGCTGTATAAAACTAAATGTAATTTAGCGGTTATAAAAGTACTTCTAGGAAGAAATAAAAAAAAAATAAAAATAACATCGAAACATATCTCTAACTCACATCAATATAAAATTACTGAGGTATCCCTTAAAGGCGTATACAGTGGTGCCAACCATTCCGTGATTCTATTTTATTTATCTAAGAAAAATGGCATGGGCACTTTACCTCGCATGGGCGTGCTGCCCCACCTTACCCTAATGTACAAATGAAAGATTTTCTAGGACCTGTACGACTACCCATGCTAGTTACACTTTCTTTAATATGATTTCATGTAATAATATACCTGATATAAGGGCAGGTAAAGCTCATGAGACAAGTATCTACCCAAGTCGTGTCAATAATAGTTTCAAAAACGAGAAATGCTGTCGCATTGAAAAGGTTTTTGACGGAGACCAGACCGGAAAGAAAGCTTGTGAGATGACTGACCTACAATTATATCAGGTGTATGATGTATTAAATAATAGGGAACTAATTATTGACTCAGGTTCTCAGTTCAATATCTTGCAAGCGGATGCCATTGCAAGGCGCAAGTCCCCAATAGGTCATATGCTTGCTGCTAACAATACCAAAATTAATATTTATGATGTAAAAACTATTGAATTTGATATAAAACTAGGTAGAAAATATGTTGATGAATTCTATATAGCCGATCTACTGGTAAACATCTTGGGGCTTCCGTTTCTGAAACGTTTTGACTTTGGAATAAATTTAAAAAATGATATTTTGATAGATCCCACAACAAATAAAACTATAAAATTAATTAGAAATAATAATTTTAAGGAAAATTTTGTGCATGAAATTTCCAGAGACCCTTCGTCTCCCTTTGCAACCATTTCAACCTCTCCTCCGCATGTCCCTAATAGTACTTTATTCTATAATGATAGATTAACTAAATATAAAGACTTATTTCTCAATCCTTATGTAACAGAAAATAATTAAATAAAGAGTAAACAAAATGAAAGATGGGGAGAAATATTTGAAAAATATAAAGGTAAAACAAGCTGCGTGAGCTCAGCATTAATAAATAAAGGTCAGGTAACTATAAATGAAGAACAGGCAGTTATACCTGAAATAGTTTTAATTGAATTAGCTAACACTTATCCCTATAAAGCCAACATCAGAGGCCCCCCTTATCGCTATGAGACCCCGAAGGATACCTCATAAGTTATATAATCAAACAAGGGCAGAGTTTAACAATTTGATTGCAACAGGAGTTTTAAAAAGAACGAATTCAGCCTGGGCATTCCCTGTGTCTGTTTTGGAAAAAAGTAACAATCAAGTGAGGTTAATTTCAGACTTTCGTGAATTAAATAAAAGGTCAGAACCAGAACCTTATGGACTCCCCACTTTGCAAGATGCAATATTCACATTGAAAGGGAGCAACTATTTCAGCAAAATTGATATGACACAGGCTTACTATGGAATTCCATTAGATAAAGAAAGCATAAAATACTTTACCATTACAAGTAATCTCGGAAACTACAGTTACACGTGTCTCCCTATGGGATATTTATCATCTCCCTTTATTTTCCAAAGGTTCGTAAACATCCTCCTCCAGGACATTAATAACACGCAAGTTTATATGGATGATATTTTTGCCCATACAAAGACCGAAGAAGAAGACAAGATTATCCTTGAAAATGTGTTTAAAGGGCTACAATACTTACATATTAGCCTAAACCCCACTAAATGTAAAATAGGTGCTAAAGAAATCGATTATTTAGGTTACACCATCAATGCTGAAGGAGTGCGTCCTAATTATGACAAAGTTAAGGAGATATTAGAAGTACCTAAACCTAAAACAATAAGAGACTTAAGAGCCTTTCTAGGAAGACTTGGGTTTTACCGAAATACACTAGTCTGTTGGGCAGATATAATAGCCCCTTTAAATTTATATCTGCGCGGGAAACCTTATTCGAGAAGACGGGTCAAATGGAATGATGCTGCTGACAAAGCTTTTGAAAATTGACATATCCTAGTATGTCAGGGCCGATAAAAATCATCGTGCATGCCACACAGGTAGCCATTGCAAGTGCAATATTGTCTGATGAAAAGGAAAGTCTGCCTATCGCATTTTATAGCAGTGTTTTATCTCCAACTGAACGAAAATATGATTATGTGAATAAATTGCTTGTGTGCTTGAACAAAGTTCTACTTAAATACGGTTATCTCGTTGTTGGTCGAAAAATTGCAATACACACTACTTCTAGAGAACTGATAAATAGATATAATCGGGTAAATCATTCCAAAAATCAAAATGTCAGGGAGATACGGCAGTTAAATTTTATTAGCTCATTTAAAGTATCATGGAATTTAATTACTACCAAAAATAACCCCTTGTCTGTATATCTTCTAGAAAATGAGATAATTGCAAATGAAGATGATTGCAATGAAAAAAGGGCGTGGCTTCAAAATATCTCAGCCAATAGCAGCGCGGAAGATTTACAAAAAGAGAATGGGATTGGTTCCTCAACAAGCTCCTTAACCAATCAGAGCGCAGGATCCAAACCCGAAACTGAAGAAACTGAGAGTAGGCATTTAAATGCTATTTGGAATGAGCCTCTACCAGATGCATTGAGAGGTTGGTCACAAAGGAATGTGAAAGGAGAAACCGCACGCGTCAAAGCCACAAACACGCACGAAAGGATAGAGTCAGTCCCTTTAAAAACATCAGACTTACATTCCACAAATACTTCGCATTCTCAGCGCGGGAAAATTTCAAATTTGGATGAACCGCCTATACCAGTTGATGAGCGGATAGCCTTTGAAAATAAATTGTTAGATGAATTTAAAACTCAAAATATACACAAAGAAGATGTGGGTAAGCAAACGGAAGATTCAATAGAGATAAAAACTGTCAATTTAGTCACAAAAGCACATGTGGAATTTATAAAAAGATTTAGAAATGAAATAGATTATAAAGATATTATGATTAAACAACAAACAGATAAGTATATACAAACATTGCTATTAGATAAAACTAAGAGCTCACTTAATATTAAAAAGCAAAAGTTTTGGTACCAAAAAGAAGAAATTCAATTATATATGTTGATATATCATTAAATTATGCCAGAATATTACTACCAAATGAGTATCGATGAGGTGATAAAAATAACCCACCTCTAGGGGCATCTCGGAATAACCCGTTGTCTTACTACAATCAAAGCTGACTTTGTTTTCCAAAGCATGCATAAAAGAGTAAAGCATATTGTGAGAACATGTGAACAATGTCAAGTGAGCAAAGGTGGAAGAAAAATAAACTCAATCTATAGAAAATATCTTGAAGTCAGTTATAAGTTTCAAACAATGAATGCAGATATAATCAAGTTGCCTCCCTGTCGGAGTTATAAGTACTTGTTCACCCTGGTAGATAGATTTTCGCCTTTTGTTTGGGCCTTCCCACTTAAAGATATAACAAAAGAAACCGTAGTAGAAGTACTAGTAAATGAAATCTTTCCTCATACTGGAGTGCCTGACAATCTGGTCACGGATAGAGTAGCTAATTACACTTCTCATTTATTCGAGAGTGTGTTTCGGCTACTAGGCACTTGTCATACAACGACCGCGAGGTATAATCCACAGGCAAATGCCAAAGTAGTCTTTCCACAAGACTCTATTAAATTGCATGAGAACGATGCTGCGTAATATTTGAATTGAATCTGCAGGCAGATATTTATCCGAATATATTGTGTATGTTTTGCCAATCAGAAGGCAACCCATGGTTTCGCCGAACAGGCGGCATCGAGTGGGCTGGTAGTAAGGCTCTTGTATTGGGCAGACATAAATATTTAGGTGAACCTGGAGGTCTATAGTACAAATGTCCCCAGACAGACCAATAGACCTGAATGATACCTACATGGAAAAGCTTTTCAGGATAATGGCTAAGACCCCTCGCGCAAAGAACAAAACTGCCAATTAGAAATATTTTTCTCCCGAAGAACTTAAAAGTTGCAAAAATATCTCGTAAAATTGAATCAGCAATATAATGTTGGTAAGCTTGAGGCTAAATAAATATAGTGGACCATATTGA
Source organism: Trachelipus rathkii (assembly GCA_015478945.1). Classification (NCBI taxonomy): domain Eukaryota; kingdom Metazoa; phylum Arthropoda; class Malacostraca; order Isopoda; family Trachelipodidae; genus Trachelipus; species Trachelipus rathkii. The sequence goes on from JABUQX010086522.1 coordinate 5,653, forward strand.
GTGGTAAAGATAACTAATTACAATGCTCACATAATAAAAGATAATAAAGTTGTAGAAAATCTCAGAAATGTAAAAATCTTCTATAGCCTTGTTAACTCCCCATCAGAAAAAGAAAAGAAAAATTGATAAATGGAAAAGAAAGAGAAATGAGAAACAGGAAAAGATGTCTCTTGAGAAAAAAAGAGTAGAGACGATCCTATAATAATTATTACGAGAACAAATTAAAATTTTGTTAAAGTGTGGTATTTACTCAAACTGTAGTTCTTTACCCTCTCTCAAGTAGTTTTCCTCTGTCTTATTCTGCTTTCTTTTGAAATTATTGAAAAAAATACTCGAGGAGAATGCAAGAAATGGGGAAGCGATAACCAATTGCTTCACAACTGTTTATAAAGCTTCTCATTTCTTCGTATCCAAGGTCACCAGTTCTAATGTGGAAATTTACAGGTATAGGGATGGTTCTATAAACATTTGCATGTATGTCATAGTGAGTGTGCACCTATGTACGAGGCAATTTGCAAACCAACCTCACCCGTGTACAACTCTTACAAATGACTGGTGAACCATTCTATATAACTTCCCTTGTAACTAAGCAAATTGATAGCGTTGGAGAAACAGTTAAAAGCATCTCCCCCCCCCGGCGGGAGAGATGCCAAAGATTCAAATGTAATGGCTGAGCCCGAGAGGGACAAAACGCAAGCTGAAATGAGGACTCGTTGCCTGCCCTTTTAGCAAGAGGTTGTGCCGAAGCTTGTGTTAAAATCCTTTCATATAAAGGTCATAATATATTAGTGGCAGGCCAGGCAGGGTCATATATTATTTGTGCTATAATTAACGTGTGTTAAAGTTAAATTATATGCCCATCTATTGTCTAACTATCATAATAATCATTTTCGAACCATTTCAATGATAATTCAAGCAATCCATACCTTTGCATCAGTTTTAATAGAACAATAAAACAAGCAGATCTATTATTCACACATCCCAAATATTTGATTTATCTTAGTAATTAAAAGACTTCGAGTATCTCAGTTCTATATATAATATATATATATATATATTATATATATATATATATATATATATATATGATATATTATATATAGTATATATATAATATCTATATTATATATATATCTATATATATATATATAAATATATATATATATAATTATATATTATATATATATATATATATAAATATATATATATAATATATATATATATATTATATATATATATATACTATATTATATATAATATATATATATATATATATATATATATAATATAATATATATATTATATATATTAGTATAGCATATATTTAGATTTTAGATATTGTATAGTTTTATAGATATTCGACATATATATATATATATAGTGTATCTATATATTGGGTTAGGTTGTATTATTATTATGTAGTATATGGTTATAGTGGTACGGTAGTGAGGGTATTATTAATTATATATAGTGAGGGTGAATGAGGTTTGATAGTTATATATATTATAATTATAATATAGATATATAATATATATATATATATTTATAAGTATGATATAATATATAATTGATATATGTTTATATATATATATATATAGGTATTATGGTATATATAATATATATATATTATATATTATAAATATATATTATATAGTTATAGTAATAATTATATTATTATATATAGTATTATATATATTATATCAGTTATATATATATCTTATTATATTTATATCTATATATATAGATAGGTTATTATTATTATTATATAGTATATTAAATATTTATATTATTTTAAGAATATATATATATATTAGTATTATAAGTAGTATTGATACTTTTGTATGCGATTATCAAGTTCTTTTCGATAGTTTTAAAATATTGATAATTAAATTTTAACGATAGCATTGATAGTTTTTTTTCTAAAGCTGGCGAGGCCGGGCAAATAGTTTTTCTCGGCTCCGAACTGCCGAGATTTTAAGAAGTTATGCGTGTTGTCGGGCTGTGGTCCGGACTTTGTGGTGCCTCGAACTGGGGTCCGGTTTGCACGGCTTGTCCGGCTGGGCCTGTGTCTGGTGCTCGGCTCCGGCTCTCGGCTCCAGCATTGTAAGTAATTGTGACCGGGCTCGGGCGGTCATTTGTAATGAAGTTGTTTCGGGTTGTGTGTGGTTGGCTGGGTGGCTCGTACTTGCCTGGGTTCCGCTGTCCGTGCTCGTGCGGACGGCGGGCTCTTAGGGGGTGTTATAGATTTCCTCTCATGTACAGTTATTGAAATTCATTAATTGCGAATGAAGCTAATAATGTTTGAGTGTGAAATTGAATTAAATGTTTGTTAATGGAATCTTTATTTAACTTAGAATTTAAAGCTTAGAAAGTATTTTATAGATAAAATAAAATTTAAGAAAGTATAAAATAGGAATCATTCGCTTTCTTTCCGTAATTTTAAGTATAAATTTCCTGCTTTGAACGATGAACTGCCTGTACAGTGTACTTTAATATAAGTTATTATTTTTTTTCTAAAAAGCTTAACATATTTTAGATTCATCCTTAAGGTTAAATAATTGTCCTCGTTGAAACTATGAGCCCTGAATTACAAATAAAAATACACACGATCTATACATAATATAAGTATACTATATATAGGATATTATATATAGTATATATATATTGTATTATTAGGTACAGGTATATATATAGTGTATATATAGTATATATAGTGACATATATATTATATAATGAGTAGAATGCCTATATATATATATGTGATTTTATATATAGTTTATATAGGATTATAGTACAAGCGTATATATATATTATATATATTAGTATAGTATTGTATATAATATATATATATATATAGTATTATAATGTGTATGATATGTTGTATGGGTGTAGTATATAGTTACTATTTATATATATATAAGGTGGTTATGTGGTATATATATATATTTCTCTTAGGTAGAGTTATATGTTAGTTATGTATATAATATTACCTGTGTGAGTTATATGATAGTAGGTGTAGTATAGTATTCATTTTTGTAGATGTATATATTATGTATATTATTAGGTATATTATTTATATTATATAGTGAAATTATTATATAGTATAGTATAGTAAAGTATAGTAAGGTAGGTATAGTATAATATATATAGGGGTATATTTATAGTGTAGTATGGGTTGTATATAGATATGATATTATACCTGTGTATTAGTATAGTATTATATAGCTATATAGGTATAAGCTTATGTAGTAGTATTATAGTGGTTAGTAGTGATGTAATATATATATATATATATATAATAGTTTTTATTTTAGTATATATTATTAGTATAATATATATATTATATTATAGTATTAGTGGAATATAGTGTATATATATGTAGCATTTTAAATACAGAAAAGGAATCAGTAACTTTCTTCCTAAATTTTTAAATATAATTTGCTCTTGAACCAGTCCCAGTCCATATTATCTTAAATTTTATTCAAAGACAATATTTAGTGAGAAATAAAACTTCTTCAATCAAATCCTCCTTTAACGGGATGCCCTTAGAGTCCGGATTTTATTTATTTTTCAAAGCAGTGAAAATAAGCTCTCAACATTCCAGGCGTTTTGTGTTGAATATGGAGGGCAAGTATGCTGTATTCTGTGCAAGGCGCATCTGGCAGTAAATTTAGGATAGAAATTGATTGCCTCTTTAAACTGTTAGCGGTTTTGATTTCCGGTCGCTTTCAATTATTCCAGTCTAATGAAGCTTGAGGTAATTGTCAGGCGCGTTTTTTGTTCTAGAAGTATATTTAGGATTGAATGTCTTTAAGCCTAGTAGTAGATGTTGTCTCTTTTTAGTTGGTTCGAATCGCGTTTTTTTGCATGCTTCCAATTTTTCTCATTTATCTGTCAAATTTTGACCTTTCTTCTGATCTCATCTGACAAAATTGCTATCGTCATAGGGGGGATGGATTCCTTAAGACTGCGGAATGTCTATTCTGACTTGCCTCCGACCTATTTTCGTTCGATATTGTGGTAGATTCATTTGTTGAAGTCCGTGTTCACGGAGAAGGGAGGATTGCTAGTTCTATAATATTTATGTATTTGAGGTTGTTTGCATAATGCAATTTAGCAATTGATTGCCGTCTTTTAACTGTTTACGTTTGATTTCCGGTCGAGTTTTCATTTATTCTCCGATTCTAATGACTTTGGTAATCTACGCTTTTATTGTTCTAGAAGTTTGGATATTTAGATTGACATGTCTTTTACTATGTGAAGATTGTCTTTTTAGTTCTTTCAAGATCGCTTTTTTATGCTGTCTCAATGTTTGTCATTATCTGTTCAGAGGTTTGTTCGTGACTTTCTGCCTGTTTTCTCCACCATGCCGTTCGCGCTTTTTTTTTTTTTCGAGATTAGGTGTGGGCTGTTGTGTGTCTTGGGGGAAAAGATAAAACCCCCTCAAGTAAGTTCCTACTATATATGTTCTGAAGAGCTGCTGAAAGCTAAGTCTGACTCCGACCATGGATGTTCTGTTGCGATTATTGTGTTAGTCATTTTGTTAGTTCTAGTTCACAAAGATGCACTTTCTAGCTTTAAAGTAATCAGATCTTGCGTTCTGAGAACCGTGTCTATGAACAAAGATTTGCCGACAAAAGCATTGGACTGTTTCTAGTATACATTCTTTCCCTTTCTTTTCAATGGAATTTATTTGTGATTTTTGCTAAAGATCCGTTCTCTTATAAAAATTCCTGGCAGTAATGGTCTTTCTGATTTTTGTTGTATCAAGTAAATGGGTTGTTAATTAATTTTCCGAGGGTTTTGATTGTGGTTTCCGCACTGACTGTTCGGAGAGAGAAAGTGTTCAAGAAGTATCCGTGGCAGCTATCATACACTAGTGACTTAGTAATCTTTAGTTCAGAAGCTTTAGAGCATACAGATGTTAGCTTCGCCCATCGGTTGTCTCTTGACCAATAGATATTGTTGATACGAGTGCAGCTTGAATTCTTTTAGAGTTGGGGAAAAAATTTTGGGGTACGTGCTGCTTTGCTATTTGTCTCGCTCTGCTTATAAGATTTGCTCAATGGTATGTGGAGACGCGTATCACGCACTGCTAACTGTAAAGTATATGAACCACTCCACATCTCATGTGTGCAGTGTTAACGTTATCGGAAATCGGAGTCGGGAAAATCGGAGTCTGGAGTCGAGTCGAATGATGTCGCGGCGGAGTCGGGGAGTCGGTAGTTTTGGTGGGAGTGGAGTCGGAGTCGGGATGTCGGTAATTTTGAAGAGGGTGGAGTCCGAGTCGGAGTCGGAGTCGGTAATTTTTCAAAGGTCGGAGTCGGAGTTCGGATTCGGAGTTCGGTGAACTTCAATAGAGTTGGAGTTCGGAAATTTTAAACTGAAAATGTATATACATTGGTGACTCTGTGAATGACTTCAATCTCTTCATGGCAATTTATTGACCTTCGACTCCACATCCACGATAATGCAATTGGCAAACTTCGAAGATTGGAAACCAGTCACCTTTAATTTTCAAATTTGGCCTATGTATTTCTAATATAAATTCAAACGCTTCCAATCTTTATACCAATCTGATATTTAAGATACTGTTGAAGGATGATAAACAGGAGCGTTCGGGCTTGCAGGGCGGTTTGAAGAGAACATTCTCGTCTGAGCAATGGATGAGTATACTAAGCTGTGGGTGTTTTAGTATTGATCCCATATCTCCAGTTAAGCTTAACTGAAGAACGAGACAACAAGAAGCTAGAATGATCTGCACTTTGCAATGTTGGCCATCTTGGTATTAAAGGGTTGCAGGTAGTTTGAATAGAAGAAAAGGATACATCTAAACATATTGTAAGTGAGAACTTCAAACTATCTCCCGTTACTGACCCTTTCTCAAGTATGGTCTCAAGGAAAGTTTCATAGAGATTTAGTATGAAGTAAGCTACGTAGATAGGTTGAAGGAGCTGAGTCGAAAGCCGGATTGGTTCATAGAAAAAGGTTCAAGGGTCCTTTGGTGCCTAACCTTGCATGCCACAATTATTCCATAACTTATATATAAATTTCTTTGCTAGACAAGATGAAGAGTTGAAAAATTTTGTAAATCTTCGAAGAGTATCAAGACATGGTACAAGAAGCTGAAATTGCTGTTGACTGCTCTACCTTCCAACCGCAAGTTAGAGTGGAACTGCTTTTTTCTGCTCTCGCATTACTAGAAATCGGACCATAAGAGGAATAAAATGAAGGAGACCTCTGGCAGATACCACTTGTACTTTCTACAGTACGTGGTTAAATTGATTAAATGATACAAAAGGTCAAGCTTTTCCTTCTCAGTAGTTAATGTAGTATGTTTATTAAAAATCGTTATAGTAATATCTAGGTTTGATATATTATATTTATATATATGAATATTTACATATATTATAATATAATAAAGCCGGTATAGTGTATATATATTTTTTATACAGATGATTTACTGCATTTATGTGCTAGAAAATCGTAAAAGTAATATTTATATATATATATATATATATAACCGTAGACCCTTCCTAAATTATTTAAGTTATCAAAATTTTTTGATGGCTTAATTCTCTTAATTTATAATTTTTTAATATACTAAAAATAATAGTTAATCAAAGCATAATTAAGAAGTAATAGGAGTTTTTATAATAGATTAAGTGAGGAAACATATTGTTAGTTGTTGTGTGGAAGATTTGCTTAGTTGAAGTGGCTGGTTTGTTCCATGTTCATAGTGATATATTATATATATATAGTAGTAATATTAGGTAGTTATTTAGTATATATAGTGTTATTATATATATAGTGTTATTATATTATATATTTATAGAGGTTTATATATATAATTATATTATTTGTACATATATGTATATTAGTATATTATTATTTATAGTTCTTCATCCTTTCTTCAATCCTTCCGCCGCGCAAGCAAATTGGTTCTTCCATACGTTCCTCTCCTGCACTATCCTCGTTGCTCTTTCAGCGCTCTCGCTATTTTGGTTAGCTGACATTCTTTACCTGAGAGTCCTTCCACCGATGTCCGCCCCCATTCTCGTTCTTCGGTCTTGCCCCTTGGTCCTCCTCGTGGTGTCCAATTCCCATCTCTTTCGGTCATCTCTCGGCTGCCTGTGCCATCCTCTTCAGATGTCCGCCCGCACTATCATTCATATCTCCCCACATCTCCATCTTCAGTTCATCTTCTTCACCCCTATATCTTCTCTATATAACTTCATTCTGTATTGCTGTCTCTTACTCTTTCCAATCATAATTCTTATTAATACCCTCATCTCAGCCGCTTGTATTGCCTAGCCTCTCCCTCTTCTCGTTGGTTGTCCATTGGTTGTCCGAGGCTGCCGTACAGCAGGTGTGGAGTGCAGTATGCTGTTGAATAAATCTACTTTTTTAACCACCTCGTATTCCGATTGTTCTATCTTTTCATCATGTGATTAGTCCGCTTTCGATGATCACTATATTCAGGGTCCTTTCCAGGTCTTCGCGTAATTCGCTCTGCGGCAGCTCCTCCCCTTTCTGTTAAAACACCCCTCGCGAGATAATTGCATGGTTTGTTAAACCGCTTTCATACCTCCTCCTCTCTCAATCCATCATGTCTCACTCCCTTTCTCTTTCCTCCGTTACTGTTAATTACTCTGCTCCTCTGTATGTTATCTTCAATCCCTGCTTTTCCTTCCATACCCTCCGCAAACAACTCCACCACCTCTGCGAAATCGCCGTCCTCTGCTTCTCACTCCGAACATGTCCAGCATATTTCCGGCATATGCCATTTTATGTCCCCTTCAAATTCTCCAGTCTCTCCCTCACTTTCCATATCAGTCTATCAAATATTTGTACCGACGGACAGTTTTTCTATGGGAACACAATAAGAAATGGTAGGAAGACGTTTAAATTATTATTTAATTGATTTTCTTGGTTTAAGTGAATTTTTTGAAGTGGTTTCCGGTCAGGGGAGTTGGAATACTCATCGGTGAAGTTAGCCATTAAAGGAAAGGTTTGGGATTAATAGAACGTTGAATGGCAGTGCACCTAGTATATTTCTGACGTAAGCCAAAGTGGCGGGTTTTTTAGTTAGTTTATGTAAAGAGAATCGGTGATGTTGTATGCTACCAGTATCGATCATGAACTTAGTTAAAAGCTTTGTATTTGTGGTTAGGATGGGAAGCCTTAGGCTAGAAGGATTTACTTTTGGTAGTAAGAGTTTGGGCTGTATGAATATTATATTGACCTTGTTTAGAAAATTGACAGGCTTGAGGGTGGGTGTATGGTGTTTTTTTTGTCGCTTGGTGTCATTTCTATAAATATTTAGTTGAGTGGGACAGTCTCGATAGTCCATGTTGCCTCTAACTGGTTCTTTGTTTCCTTTATCTCTATCAGAGGTAATACTGTACGAACTTGATATAATGATTTAACTTTCTGATTGGACAATGATATGATGGTGTAAAAGCAAATGAGAAATGTTTTAGAGGTTTTAAGCTGTCGAAATATACAGCGGCGTTAGATGTTCATGACTGTTCACATTCATGGTGAAGTACAACTCATTAATAACTTTATGGCACATCGAGATGCAACTATATATAACTATATCGAATTTTATGATGCAACGCGCCGACGACTATTTTAAAAGAAATAAAAAAAAGAAAGGATTTTCCAGAACACAAAATGTGGACAAAGCTTCCACGAATGGGCACACAGAGGTAGGGTGGAAAAAATTTCGATGGATTGTTACGAACTATCTTTAAATTTTAAAGCATTCTTTAAATGCTTAAGAGGAGCTTCATTGGATCAAGATATTAAACAATTTTTATAAAAAACTATGATCTTTTCAAGTCTTTAAGTAAAAGCACATAATTGCTATAGTTTATTTTTATTTTATGTCTTTTACTTTATTCTCAAACACTCTTTCATTGATGGTATTTGTACATTGCATTCTCCGATATATTAGACATGGCAACTGCGCTTAATCATTTTGGAAAATGTGATGTTTGTTTAGGAAAGGGTTTTCAAGCAAAATCAACGAAACATTTTCAAACATTTTGGAAGTTACAGACAGAACTTCTGCTTTCTGATAAGGAAGAAATTAATAATGCCACTTGTGAGAAACAATATAGAGCAATTACAAGAATATAGGGCAATTAACAAATTTATATTCTTGATGATCTTAAACCAGTTAGAGAAGCAAGTTCGCGATCAAAATGCTCCATACTTACTAATGCTTTATAAAGTTTTTATATTCATCGACATTTATCCATAATTTTGTCTAATGTTTTGAGAATAAGATTTGATAGTGTGCAGTTCATATTTTAGATTGTTAAGGATTTTCACTGAAAATGTACTCAAAATGTAAAATCCAAAACAATATTTCACTACTGCTGAAAAGGCTCAAAGCAAACTTTTTCATTTCTACGTGAGAAGAAAATCTAGCAGATCTGGCTTTAATGAGTGTTCAGCATAGCTTCACAATATAAACGAAGGAAGTTATTAATCATTTTGCCATACCGGATTAAAATTAAAGAATTTATAAACAATAAAATATTCTTTTTTTATATTTTCAAATTATTATTAATGTTCCATTTATTTTATTCTCCTTTATGTAAGTAATATATATATTAGTATAATATAGTATATATATATATAATATATATATATATATATGTATAATATAGAGAGGAATATAATATTTTTAGGTATATAGGTATATATATATATAGTTATATATATATATATTTATTATAATATTAGAGTATATATATATCATATGTGATATATATTATAATTATATATATATATATTATGTATAGTATTATATATATTATATAATATAGGAAAAATAGAATCTAGACCGGTCGTGATATATAATATTATATATAGTTATATTATATAAAATAATATATTATATAGATATATATATATAATATATTATATATAGGTATATATATAATATATATATATATAGTATATTAGTATATATAATAAGTAGAAATATATATATTAATATATATATATATATATATATAATTATATATATATTATGATATAGTATATATAGTATATATATATATAATATTATATATATATATATATATTAATATATATAAATATTCTTCAATCTAAAACATCCCCGAAATTTTTTTTCCTACTGCCATATATATATAGTAGTATAGTATATATATATTTATATATATACTATATATATATATATATATAGTATGTAATATATTATGTTATATATATATATTATATAATTAATATCTTAATATAATATTAATATATAATTTATATTTTTTAATCTAAAACACCCGAAATTTTTTTTTGCTATGCCTATTTACTATAGTATATATATATTAATATAGTAGTTAGTATATATATATTATATAGTATATATTATTTAGGTAGTAATAGTATTATATATATATATATATATATATATATATATAGTTATATATATACTATATCTATATATTATATATATTATATATCAATCATCATCAATCATCATCATCACCATCTTCTCTCCCCAGACTGGGGGTTAGGTGCGAATTTTCGAAAACACTACAAAAAGCAGGTAAAAAAGAATTTTATATGCAATGACGAAAGTCGAAAATCAAGCCCAGCCATACCGCCTCCCTTTATACGCTTTTTAGTGAGAACTCGCGCATTCAAAAACTACCTTTAAGAGCTTCGACGGGACTAGCGACGTACCTGCTCACAATGGCATCCTCGTCAAGTGTGGGGGTTATTATCCCTGGGCCCAGGTCGGGCCACAACAATACCCCTGGTCCAACCAAACCCCGCCCATTCACCACTATTATGCACCTCCTTCTCGCCGCTGCCAACCAATTTCTCTCATGCAAGCATTTCTTTAACTGACTTCAATCCACTTTTTCCTCGTCTCCCAGCCGTTGTTTCCCCAGCACACTCACCACTATACTAAAGTTAATATACATTGACTCTTTTGATATATACCTCCTTCCAAATGATCGAAACCATCTCAACGTAACTTTCATTTATTGCTAGTAATTTACGCCCACACCACACTATTCTCGTAATGGATCGTTATTTCTCATGTTTTCAATTCTTCTGCACACCTAAAACGAGTGTCCCCTGTAAGATGTCATGTCTGAACCCATTTTGACTTTAAAGATCTATACCTCTTAGTTGCCAAAACCAGAGGTCTCACAGATGCTAGTACATGTGAACAGTAGGAAACGTAAAAGATCTTCACATAATATATAGTAATTTATATTTATATATTTTTCACTATAGACATTTCAGTATGTATATATATAATTAATATATATATATATGTATGTATATATACTTTTTATATAGTATATATATATATGTAATAGTAATATATATTATGGTTAAGTTATTATAAGTATTTGTGGGGTGTATTTTAGTTTTTTATATTTTAACCTTAAATTTTTATTCTATTTGATTTTTGTATTGTTATGTATAAAATATTATCTTATTTATATTAGTATGTTTATATAATTTTTCATATAGAGTATTTTCTAAGAGGGTGAGTCGGAGTCGGCAATTTGTTTCAAAAGTGGTGGAGTCGGAGTCGGTAATATGTCAAGAGGTCGGTAGTCCGGTAGTTCGGAAGTCATTCATTTTTGAAGAATATTAGTTGAGAGTAGTATCAGAGCCTCGGAGTCGGAAAATTTTGTGGGGAGTTCTAACTCCGACTCCGTCTTTTTAATATACTTCCTCTTTAAATTCACAATTAACTTACTTTATCAATTTTTAACTTAATTTTTCTAAGTTTATTTTTTCTTCTAGAACTATTTTCACTAGACTATTGTTCACCGTCTAAAGGAACTTGGCCCAGTGTTCGAAGCCAATGTTCGTTCCACACAGTTGCTGTTAATCCTTGGTCATTTTTGCCAAGAGGAAACTAGATGGATCACTATCTTTAACAACCATTATAATCAATTGTATTTTGAATTTTTCACTTAACATAGACAGAACAAGTTTATGGCAACTGAAAAAGTTTCAGTAGTAGGAAGGGGAGTAATCTGTGGAAAAAATATCCCATAAATATTCGATTATTTTAGGCTATCGATACTGGGTATCGATATTTTGTCAGTAGGTTTGTTTCCTGAAGTTGTGGATTTTTGGCACCGCCTTCGAAGAGGGGTGCGCCCCCCCCCAGACTGTTGTGTAGCCACCGTTCGTGACGTGTCCCCCCTTAGTTTTTGGCCCCCCTTTGGCCCCCATTAGGGGGCTTAGCCTCTTTTGATGTTTTGTCCTTGATATTTCAGCCTTGATACCGTATCAAGGCCCGAAATTGACCTTTCATAAAGGTTCGTGAGGGATTAAGTGATTAAATCGAAACTCAAATGCCAGGTACCTGACGCCGTACTGTTGTTGGGCACTGTCCTAACTTGCGCACAGCTGTATGTAACCTGTCCTGTATGTATCTGTCCTAACTTGAATTCATTTTATTTCCATCCACATTCACACCGTACCCTACAAAACACTGACGGCTACTTATAGCACACAGCGCAAACACCCGCTAGGCTACTTAATACCACATACACCCACCCATAGACACCTACACCTACACACACACAAACACACACACACACATAGACACAAACACACATACCTAGACACATACACCCGCCTCTATACACACCACCAACCCCCGCCTAGATGCATACACCCACCCTAGCTCACACCTACACCCACAGCCACACACACACCTACACACACACTATGACACTTATACACACATACACCCACGCCATAGACGCTTACACTCACCCATAGACACTTACACTCACCCATAGACATTTACACTCTCACATACACACTCGATATCTTAATGCCTCAGCTTTGATGCCTCACTTTGATGGCCTCAACTTTGATCCTCAGCGTTTGATGCTCACTTTTGATGCCTCAGCTTTGATGCCTTCCCTTAGATCATATTCTGGTATTAATTTTGATTGCTCATCTTTGATGGCACAGCTTTGATGGCGTCAACTTTGATGGCTCAGCATTATTGATGACTCCTCTTTGATGGCACTTATATTGATGGTTCATCTTTGATGCCTCAGAATTATTGATGGTTCAGCTTTGATGACTCAGATTTATTGATGGTTCATCTTTGACGGTTCAACTTTGATGGTTGCCCATCACCGTAAGGAGTGTCTAGGAGTGGTCTATTATGGTTCTATAAGTATTCTATGAGTGCCCAGTTGAGTGCCAATTGAGTGCCAAGTGAGTGCCAATGAGTGCCAAGTGATGCCACAGTAGTGCCAACTGGAGTACAACTTTTTCCCTCCTTTTCTAGCCTCCCTAAAGCCCTAGATTAGCCCAATATTGTGTCTACCCCCTAGGTTATAAGGTATGAGGAATCAATTGGTGTATTTTAATGCTAGGATGCTCCTAGTATGAGTAGCTTTTTCTTAGCCTCCCTGATCATAGAAAGCCCCTAATATTGGTGCCTACCCTACGTTAATAAGGTATCAGTGAGTGGCGAATTGGTGTATCATATATAGTTGCTAGACTACTTCCTAGCTATGAAGTTAGCCCTTTTCTAGCACTTCTCGGAGGCCTCGACAGAATATATATCTAGAAGAGTTACACATTTGGGCGTGGAACGCAAAGTTCCGAGTCCGCGCCGCGTCCGCAGTGACCCCCGCCGCGGTAAACGCCGCGGTGCGTCCCACCTGCGCAGATATTTTCGCGTAAGCCGCCGCGTGCGCCCTGCAAGGCGCAATTCATTCACGCGCGAACGATATAGGATATCAAATGTACAACTAGTCAGTAAATTTCTTTAAAAATTGACTATGAGTCATCCCTTTTTCATTTCAGACTTAAACATTTTAATATAAAAACATATACTTAGCAGACCTAAAGCAATAAACAGTAAAATCAATAGCTCAATGTGCCCTAGCAACAGGGGGGAGGAATTAGTAATGCTTTTTTTTACTGCTTTAACTGCTTTACTGCACTTAAACTTCATATATTATTATTAACATTATGTTTTCTTTTCTATTTTTTGTTTTATAAATTTTTTATTTATGAATTCTATAGATTTTCGATGGAAAAAAAATTGCTCGAATGCCTGTATTGATAGGCAATTTATTATCTTTATCTATTTTTCGATATATTTTTAATATATATCTCTTTACTAGTATTCTAAAGCATATAATTCATTGTAATCAATTTATTCGTGTTTGGCTATTCAACATATATTATAGTTTGTATATATGATATGTTTTATTGCTTACGCTTTAACTGCTTTACATCATATTTAGGATATATAATGAAACCTAATTTATTAAAAACATTTTAGTTTAATTAATCATTTACATTTATATTAATACAAAAATACTGTTAACTAAAGTTATTTGAAAGTTTTAAACCTATTGCGGATTTGTTTTTAATTACTTATATTATATTATCACTTATGCTTATTATTATTATATTATTAGGTATTATTATATTAAAATTCTGAATTATTATTTTATATTATTATTATTTATTATTAATTATTATTATTATTATATTATTATTATATTATTATATATTATTATTATACGTCCAGTCATTTACTTCATGACTATTAATTATTTACACACAGAACATACACACCATACGCACACACATCACCACACATTGCATCACACAGCACCAAGGTTTCATTAAACTATACACGTGTTGTAAGCAATCAAATAAAGTTCTTTTGTAATGAACAGTAACATATAATTTTATTAAACATTTTTATGTTTTAATTAAACACGTACATTTATTTTACTCATTCCATGTTGTAACAATTATTTCAAATTTTTAACAATTCTATAATAAATCATTATCTTCTGGAACAGAGAATTTATTATTACTTATTATCTGTCTACATACTTTATGTTTATAACTTTTTAATAGTATTAATTTTATTATTAATTAAACATATCAAATAAGTTCTTTTGTATGAACATAACATATAATTTATTAAAAATATTTTTATGTTTTTAATTAAACACGTACATTTATATTTCTCCTTCAATTGTAACTAAAATTATTTCAAAGTTTCTTAAAACTTCTATAATAAATCATGTATCTTTGAATCAAAGAATTTATTATTAGCTGTTAATTATTTTTTGTTATAAAATTTTTATCAAGTATCAAGTTTTAAAAATAATTTTTACTAAAATTTTATAAATTTATTAAAAACATATATTTTACGTACCCTAAGCAATAAATCAGTAAAATCAAGTAAACGCAGGACCCTGACAATCCCTCTACACCAAGCTATGACCCGTTTTGTTCTATTGACTTAGCTGCCTGTACATTCATCTTCAGTCCTTGGTAATTAAGTAAACATAGCAAAAATAATAGTTCTTCTCTGTTAACCATATACATGTACTATTTTTAAAATCATCGTAGGGATTTTATTAAAAAATACAATTATTCACTTACATTATAATTATTCATTCATTGTTAACTAAAAATATTTCAAAGTTTTTTAAATAATTTGGACTTGCTTTATTATTATTATTATTATCTATGTATATTGACAAACCAGCCGAAAAAAACACACAACAACATACACTCCTTTCTGTAAAATGTGTTGAAATAACTACTGGTTAGGCCTTAAATTTAGGATACCGCCTTTTTTGTAGCCGACGCGGGCTGTTTTTAGCCTAATACCAGGTCAAAAGAATCATTGAGTATGGACAAGAATCGAGAATCAATGTTATTATTTATTTTATAAATATATTCAAACTGAAACATGCTGGAACGGTAAGATCCTTTAAACAGGTTAGAAGGAATTGCTTTCCTTTCTTGTGAGTGGCCGGCGTAAACCTTATCTCTATATGACCTCGTATGTGTGTCGAGAATTATTTATCGCTTTTTGCTTTATGGTCATATAAACATGTTTTTCATAATCCTGAGCCTTACTGTGATGGATGAAAAATTTAACTTAGTTCTTAAACTTATATTTGAAGCGGTGTGTTTATTCATCTTGTTGACGACTATTTTCCCATCTAGTCGTTTTGGTGTAGCTGTGCCCCCGTTCTTCTGATTTGTATAAAAAGTTCTCTTTCCACCTCCTGTATTGTCAATGGTTGCTTACCCGGTCTCCTCATCCGACCGTTCTCAGTGGACATCCAAGCTCCAAGCGAGATAGGATTCTTTTATCTGCAACCCAATGGATTTGCTTTTCAACGTGTGCTAAGCCATCATCCATGTTATGTACAGGGCCTGTTTTTTTTTTTCAATGGTAAGATGATTACTTTGTATTATGTAAATTCACATTGAAGAGTGCTACGACGCGAATATTGTAACGAGATCCTTTAAACTGGTTTCAAAAACAGTTTACATTTATAACGAAGAAACCAAAGCTAAGCAACTTACTCTAGCATTTTCTAAAAGTCAAAATAAACTGTTTGGAAGTTAGATTATGGGAGAGAAATAGTGAAACAGAGTATTTGAACGTACATCATGTGGATTCTATATTTCAGGCATAACGAAGCTGAAATATATGTCAGAGGTCCGTAGGAGAGTGTTATTGCAGATGAAGAAGACATATGTGTTATCTAATTACGTGACCGTTATCCATTATATGTTATACCAGGAATA
>JABUQX010086523.1:0-17642 GCA_015478945.1 Trachelipus rathkii
ATTTGCATTTCTCAATGGCAAGAAAATTTGTAGTTAAATAAAGAATAAATTTATTTACTGTTGGATGGACGCTCCAGTGTTTTTAAGAAAAATTGCAAAAAGGCAAGCCAAGCCATTCTGATCATGTTCAGAGGGCATGTTGAAACTTCCATTCACCTTAAATGATATATATATATATATATATCATATATATATATATATATATATAAATATATATATTTATTATATACTATATATATTGATATATATATATATATAATATAATATATATATATATTATATAGACTATAAATATATATATATATATAATATATATATATAAATATATTATATCTAGGCGGTCCAAGCTTATATAGTTAAAAAAAAAATTGACTTTTCTATCGGGCCATCGTCCAAGAAGTGTGGCACATTAGTACAAAATGATCCCTACAAGTTTCAGCTCCGATCGAAAGGTGCGTTAACCCGTCCCGCATTAGTGTCCTAAAGTTTGTGAAATGTTACATTTTTTTACCAAAACTTGCACATTTTTGTAGCGTTTGCTGGACAACCGTAATAGGAGGAAGGAAAATAAGGGCTCATTTTTAAAGCTGATAGTATGTTAGCTTTAAACTTTCAAAGTAAATCTACTTTTTGCTCTAGGTATAATAGTTCAGCAGTATTCCATGAGAATGTGTTTGGTCTATTTCAGGTCAGCATGCTAAATAAATTCATCTGTGTTTGTTGTTTTTCATTGTTTATTATTACTAGATTTCAATCCGGACAGTGTATTGAAAATAATTTGCAATATGTATTTTTCAAGATTTTACCCAGTTTATTAATTTCCAACAGATTTTTAATTTGTATTATTATGAAGATATTTATTTAATAATTTATTTTTATAGGTATGGCGTCCCCGTCCATTTCAACCGGTGTTCGTGTTCATGTTCGTGACCAAACCAAAATATATTTAGTTGGATATCCTTCTCATCAAATAACAGGAAGCAAACTTCCATCAAATGGCCAAGTTTTGAAGTTAATATTTTACAATATGCGTTAAGTTGGTTTGAACTTCAGAGAAGCTGCGAACCTAACCTTAAGAGAGGTCACATTATTCTGAGCGAAAGCTAAAATACCAACTCAAATGGCTAAACATGCCATCAATAAAGTGGAAAAATTGTATAAAGAATGGTCAAATATACAAAAGAGCTCTTCACGGAAATCCAAAATTCAAGAAGAACGTGAACTTGCATTCAAATCTAAGCTAGAAGATCTATTTGACATTGCTGCTGCAGATGCTGTATCACAAATGACTAAAACAGAAGATATTCAATTTCTCGAATTATGACAGAAAGGACGTCCAGGCTGCATGGCTGGTGTTGATTTAAAGTTGGCAAGGCTTGAAGAAAGGAAAGCTGACAGGAAAGCCAGATTGGAGGAAGCTAAGAAAAAAACAATCTACTACAGCAAACCCAAGAAACTAATTATTATTTTTTTATTTTTAAAAGTTTTTCATATATCTTTCCTTAAATACTCATCTTTTGTCTGTGACGAAATTCAATCTCTTTCACAGGAATGAACGAAAAATGATTACACACTTTTGATACTCATTTTTTTCTCTCCTCTTCTTCCACAGATGAAGAACCAAATGAGAGCTTTATTCGAGCTGTGATCAGAACTATTCAGAGGAACCATGGACACAATTATACTCTCCATGTTTTGGAGACAGTGGAAGATCTTCCGGCATCAGGAAACAGGCTGATGTTAGGCATGTGCTTCTGTCCCAAACAAAAACGACAAAGCAGTGAACTCAAGTTGTCACTGAAAACTATTCCATGTTACTGGGACAGAAACACATTTCGGAACATTAATGCACATGCGAATATTATTTGCAACAGCTGAGGCGTTAGATGTTAACACTGAAAAAATAATTCTGAGCCGCAGCACTATTAGAAGACGTAAAAATTCATTCAGGCAACAAAGAGCAGATAAAATAAAAAAATATAATTCAAAACGAGAAAATTGCAGGTACACGTTCGTACACTGGGATCGGTAAGATGTACCAAACAATCCTCAAGAAGGACACATGTAGAGAGGTTGGCCATTCTTGTGAGCAATGGAGAAGAGGAGCAGCTTTTAGGGGTACCAGCTTTAGAGAATAGTACAGGATATTTTCAGTCAAAAGCTGTAGCTGAAAGTTTAAAAGACTGGGGGCTAGCGGAAAATGTAATAGCAATGTATTTCGACCGCTACACCGTCAAAACACGGGTTCATGGTAAGGGAGCCTGGTACTCTTGCTGGAGAGAAAGCATCTAGAAAAGGGACCTTATATTCTGGCCTGTCGCCAACATATTTTGGAGGTATCCTAAAAGCACTTTTCGATTTTTGCAAAATTGGGTTAACCACTGGTTCCTCAACCAGAAATATTCAAGAGATTCCAGGTCTCTTGGTCTAATAAAGACCAGAACTCAGTACAAAGTAGAATTTCGTGGACCAGATAATTCCATACATGACCTTATTAAAATATCAGAACGAAGTAGGGAGCTCTCTGCAAAGGTGAGCATCACAAGAACAGTCACCCCAAGAGACTGAGATATCTGAACTACTCAACTCTATGTTAGATTATGGGAAAGTCTCTCCTGGAATGTAAAATTTGGCAAAAAGCCATTTAGCACTTAAAAACTATGTTTGTTTCGAGAGCACGTTCCATTAACAGAAGCAGAATACAACTCGATGAGGGACATCAATTGATTTATTATTCATATTATAGTTAACATGTAGTTTACTGCTTTCCAACTGCTATCTCAGCTGCCAACTCAGATTTTAAATTTATTAAAGATACATTAGAATACGGAGAAATTGACAGAGGTGTTTCGGAGAAAGTTTTACAGAAGTTATTAAATCATTTATGGTACCTTAACCCAGAGAACGTTTGTTTTGCTTTATTTGATGAGAATGTCTCGGAAGTATTAAAAAAGAAAATGGCCGAAAAGGATTTTGTCTTATAAAGATGATAAAGATGAGGAAGTTTGTCAGAGGATTGTGCATGTGAAAATAAACAATGAAATGGTGAAGAGAATATTTCAAGGAGAAAGAACCTGTCCTATTTCATAACTGAACAAAGCCTGAGTTTTTTTTAGAAAAATGTAACATATCATTGGGCAATCTACACTAGGACCCAGTGTCTGGAATGAACAAATTAGAATATCTGAAATCCTTTGGCCTGTGGAACATAAAAGTGTTAATGGACACGCAGAAAGGGGAGTTAAACATTATTCAAAGATTACAGCAGACCCTTCACAAGAAAGGACTGGTGAAAATAATAATAAGGAATACTATTTAATTATTTTGGTGACTATTCTTAGGTTCTAGGCAAACGAGCCAAGTAATCAAAAGGTTTAAATTTTAGGTAATAAAAAAAAAAAACATTTGCCTTATTTAGCCTTACTTGACCTGAATAGACTAAATTCTCAGGTACATCTGCTAAACTATTATCACCAAAGCAAAAATGTAAGAATGCTCATTTTAAAGCTAATAGTATCAGTTTTAAAATGAGTACTTTCTTATTCCTATCTACTATAACGGTCTGCCTTGCAAAAGCATAAAATGTGAAATGTGGTTTGCCCAAAACGGCATTTTCCCCCATACAAGACTAGACCTGGTATCTTCAAGGATATCTTCTCAACTCTTATACCTAGAGTAACAAACGAGTACTCGTTTAAAAAGCTAATAATATCATCTTTAAAATGAGCCCTTATTTTCCTTCTACCTTATTAACGTTGTCCCGCAAGATCTTATATTTTGCTCTAATTGCTTTGTTCAAAGAAATTTACATTTTTCAAATCAGGCCAAATGCGGGACGGTAAACCACCTCCGATCGAGCATTGAAACTTTAGAGGGGGTTCATTTCTTCTAATCTGCACACTATTTTAGCCCATGGCCCGTTTTTTTAATAGTTCGAACATCGACGATCTGACCGGTTGATAATATTATTTATATATCTATATATTATAGTATATATAATATATATATAGATATATAATATATAATATATATTATATAATTATATATATATTATAATAAATATATATGCAACAAAGACGCTTTTTTTTTAATAGTTTTGGTTTATTTTTCATTATATTCTATCAAATTAACTTAAATTTCTACAGCAGGATTTGCGGAATGGTTAGGCTTAGATCTATCTTTTGGAGACGATTTATTAGCGATTATGGATAGAAAAAGAAATATGCCAAACTTTTTTGCTTAACTTAATCGAATTTTTCAAATTTTATTGAAGATTTTTGGAATCGCATTTGTCGTGCTGCTTTTTTTTTTGAGGAGGGTTGGGTGTCCTTATTTTCTTTAAAAAAAAAAATATTAAAAACCGCTCACACAAACACACACACACACACAGCACACACACAAACACACACACACACACAACACACACACACAAAACACACACACACACACGCAACACACACATATATATATATATACTATATATATATTATTTATATATTATATATAATATTTATATATATTATATATATATATATATTTATATATATACATATATATATATATATATTATATATTTATATATAATATAATATATATATATATATATATATATATTATATATATATATATATAATATATATATATAGCCAAAGACCTACCAAATTCCACCTGTGGTTGTGAAAAACTAGAAAGCACATCCATTCAATGTCGACATGCCCCGATACGGAGGCGTCTTTGAAAAATTTGAAAGTCAAAAGAAGTTGGAAAATATATGACAAGAGTGTGTTCCAGACTTTACCAGTGGTGCACATGTTAGATTGAGCATAGAGGTTAAATCTGAAGCAAAGAGTATCGATAGAAAATGGATTAGACTTAGACATGTCTTAATAGCGCTTCTCACTGGAGGTGGTATTCTAATGGAGAGCTCAGAAGAGCAGTGTCCGTTGTGTGGAATAGAGAGAGAGAGAGAGAGAGGAGAGAGAGCAGGGATGAGATGAGATGAGATGAGATGAGAGAAGAGAGAGAGAGAGAGAGGAGAGAGAGAGAGGAGCCAATGTGTCATTTTAATAGCGATTGAATTATAAAGTGTACGCAACAATTCGGATTGGTAAGAGAGAACACACACACAGAAGGTGAAGTTAGTGAAATAAAGCTTTAGATCCACATATTCCTAGAAAGTTTGTGAGTGGAACACTCCAATTACTCCATGGCAGGGGCGAACGACACCCCTTATTAAGAGCAGATCAATTGGTTGTGGCGTGAAAATCTCTCTGAAGGCGCCTCAGAACAACCAATCTCCTTAGAAGCGCTTTAAAAACAGAAAGTAAAACTGTGATTCTTCCAATGGTAGGAGGTCACCGAGAAAAAGAAACAACAAGATCATTAGAGTACAGACGAAAGTTGAGTTGCGTGCTTCGAGAAGATGTTATGGATGGTGGAAGATTATGTTTATTAGAAAGATAAGGAACTGTGAGTTTTGGGTAATTGAAGATGACGAGATACGTTAGCTCTCTCAATGGCCCCAAATTAGAAGAGGTCGAGAGAGATGATCAGAGATTTTAGGTGTTCCAAGGTCTTGTCCTTCTGAGGCTGCAAGGCTACGCACTGTAGGGGCGGGGAAATTTTTTTTCTCAAAATGCAAGGAGTAAGTACTAGTGGAGTCGTCATCTAAAGTTGAAGGTAAAGGTGATAGAAGTGAGAGAGGAAAGGTCGTTAATGAAAAGTAGAAGGAGGGTTAAGAATTAGACAGAACCCTGGAAGGACACACTATTTTGTACGACTTAAAGGAGTGAACGGGTGGCCATCTGTTAACATAGCTGCAATAGTAATGACCGAAGGGAATCAGAGAGAGAGTGCGGAGGGAGAGGTCGTGGAGAGGAAGGTCACAGAGAGTTCATGGAGAGAGGCACAGATCGACGGTTCATGGTGGAGAGGTAGTAGGTCGTACAGAAAGGTCTATGGGAGAATGTCTGACGGAGAGGTTTACAGAAGGAGTTGACGGAGAGGTCACAGAGAGAAGTGTCATTGGAGGAGAAGGTCACGGATGAGTGAAGGTCACGGAGAGTCCCAGAGAGAAGACACGAGAGGTCAAGAGCAGGGCACAGAGAGAGGCATAGCGTAACATAGGGAGTTTAAGAATAATAGCATTGTGATAGGACTCTAATTCAATGATTTCGTATTTTGGCGCCGCCAATGAAGTGATACACCGAATGATCCAAAAGAGCAGAGGATCCTTGATAAGGAAGTGGAAGAGAAGAGATCACCAGAAGAGCGTTTCCGGTAAGTCGACTAACGGATCAGAGATTAAGATTTGAAGATTATGGAAATCTCTTCGTTCTCTCTCTCGTCTGCTCTCTCCGCGAGCTCTCTCTTCTCTCTTCTCTCTCTCTCTTCTCTCTCTCTCTCTCTGTTCTCTCTCTCTCCTTGCTCTCTCTCATAACAACTGGCTGATCAGGATAAGATTTTCAAGAATTGAAGATTTTCCAATACCGTCACCGTTAAAAGGAGATATCGTTCGGAAAACCTTATGAAAGCACAAAAGTTAAAAGCATTAGCGAAGAGTTTAAGGACGGAGGCGGGTCCCCCTCTTTTTCGGAACAGGTTTCCAGCAGTAATGGAAGGTCGAGTTGAAAGACAGAGACAAAATAATTTACCAAGCAGGGTGCAAGCTCGGAAGCACAAATTTTGAGAAAAAAACCGGAGAAAATATACCATCACGTCCTACGCTTTTCTTAGTGTTCTGCTTAAGCTCAGAGCAGAGAGAGTAGAGAGAGTAGAGGAGAGAGGAGAGAGAGAGACTGAGAGAGAGAGAGAGAGAGAGAGAGAGAGAGAGAGAGAGCGAGAGTTTAAGAGAGAGCGAGAGAGGGAGATAGTGAGAGAGAGAGAGAGAGAGAGAGAGAGAGAGAGAGCATCTTTAGAAGAAATTACCAAATTTGCTATAAATGAGTCAGAGAGGTGGAGGAGTAGCAATAGCTCCGGGAACTGCCTAAAGTGGAACTAGAGACAAAGATTTGAGTGAAGGATTCATAACGTCATCCCCGTGCGGTACAACCCAATCAGAAGGCATTTCTGCAGCTGTGCTGCTGAAAGATATTTGAGGTGATAAAACTGTAATAGATTAAACATTTCATAAGCTAAATTAAGAAAGTATGGGTATAAAGATGAATGGAAGGTAAAAAAATATTTTACAATTAGCAGATCATATACCGTTGTTCATATTAGTTCCTGAAAACTACAAAGAATGAGATAGTAGGTAATTCAGAAAGATTACATATAAATTTAGGCATAACATAATTAATGTCCAATAAGAACATTGCCTTAAAATCAATGATGGTCAACAACTCAATCCTAGAACAAGTTGATGAATAAAATACGCTTACCATGGATAATTTAAAATCTCAAATGGTAAACAAACAAACGAAATCCAGAGAGGAATGCAAATCACTCTGAACATTCAACATTGCATATCACATATTGGTAATTTTACATTCTTCTAAAGATGAAAGGTTTTGAGAGATGTGAGATGACTATGAGACGGGGCCTTAAACCTAAGAACAACACAGAAACACACACACATCTACACACACATGCACACATTCACTCACACACCCACACAAACGCAAACACAAATACAAGCACACACGCACAATCATATATATATATATATATAATATATATATATATATATATATAATAAATAAAAATATATATAATATATATATATATTATATAATATATATAATATATATATTATATATAATATATTTATATTATATTAATATATATAATATATATATATATAGTATATATATAGGATATAATATATATATATATATATATATAATATATAATATATATAATATATATATATATATTTATATATATAATATACATTACTATATATAAATATATATAATATATATATATAGTATATATATATATAATATAATAGAAAGAAAATGAAATAATTATATAAGATCGTATACAAAGTTTGCACGTTCAATAGTAGTAAGATTAAAACTACAGAAGTAAGTAGGCAGGTATATATAGTTAGAAAAAGGATGAATACAAAAACAAACAAAGGGGATATTAAATTAAAGTCTGAAGCGTTCAAAGAACAGCTCACCAAAAAAAATATATATATATATAAATATATTTGATAATTATTCAGCAGATGTATTCATAGGGATTTCAGCTATATCAAAAATATGAATATTATTATATATTGATTTAATATAACTACAATGAGTATTAAAAAAAAAGCAACAGTGTTGACTCGATGGTTAATTTTGTATGGGACTATCGAAGGACCCGCTGGGGCTGCCGGAAATAATACTTTACATATATATGATATTATATATATATGATATATATATATATATATCTGAAAATTATTGTCTATAATATAATGTTTATAAACTTATATTTATATATATATAGTTAGGTCCTCAATTTAAATAAATTTCGTATATATAAATATTTACTTGGAGTTAAAAGCCAATATTGTTGAACTTCCCCATCAATATCTTTTTTCCTTCTTAAAAATGTGTCGGTAAGGGTAACATTGTTGAATAATTTTCAGTGAAAATAGATTCTGTGAGGTAAAAGATATCTCTTACCAACGGACCGGCCCTGAGATTGATGGTCTTGATTTTGCTTAGTATATAGAAACTTAATTCGTTCTAATTATATCAAGAAATTAAGCCATCAATGAAGTAATCCTACATAATATATATATATATATATAATATATACATATTATATAATATAATATATTATATATATAGATAATATATATATATAAATAATATATAAATATTATATATATATATATATATATAATATATAATAATATATATTAATTATATATATATATATATAATAGTAATATATTATATATATATATATATAGTATAAATATATATATAATATATATATATATATAGTTATATATATAGTATTATATATGTATAAATAATATATATAATATAAATATATATATAATATATATTATCATATATATATGATATATATATATATAATATATATATCTATATT
The DNA here is from genome assembly GCA_015478945.1 of Trachelipus rathkii. Taxonomy (NCBI): domain Eukaryota; kingdom Metazoa; phylum Arthropoda; class Malacostraca; order Isopoda; family Trachelipodidae; genus Trachelipus; species Trachelipus rathkii. The sequence continues at coordinate 9,058 of JABUQX010086523.1, forward strand.
ACTATATATATATATATGATATATATATATAGTATAATATATATATATGTATATATATATATATATATATATTATATATATATATATATATAGTAAATATATAATATATTATATATTAATATAGTATATATATATATATATATATAATATATATAATATATAATAGTATAGTAATATATATTATTTAATATATATATATAATATATATATATATATTATATATATATATATATATATATATATATATATTATATATATATAATATATATATAGTATATATATATATATTATATATTAGTATATTATAATATTACAGGAATGAGACGGAACGGGATAAGCTACCTGTTTATCGGCCTCATTTTCTACTGATCGTCGATTATCCTTCCGAATATAGTTGGGCTGCACAAAATGCTAGTATCATGATCTCAGCTTCGTGTAAGAGTTATACAAATCAAACTATAGATAGTTTTGAATTTATGTATGTCCAGTTTTTATATGTTAATTTGTTAATAGTAAATGTGTATATATATATATATATATAATATATATATATATATATAATATATATATATACAATGTATAATATATATATAATATATATATATATATATTATATATATATATATATATATATATATATATATATATATATATATATATATATATATTATTAATATATATATATATTATATATATAATATATATGTATGTATATATATAAGTATTATATAATATAATAATATATATATATATATAATACTATATATATATATATAATAATATATATATATTATATAATATTATATATATATATATATATATATATATTTATATATATAAATATATAATATATATATATATATAATATATATCTATAAATATATATGTTATATATATATATATATATACATATATAAATATATATATAATTATACTATACATATATATTTATATATTATATATATATATAATATATAATATATATATAAATAAATTATATATATATATATATATATAGTATATATCTTTATATATTAATCATATAATATATAATATAAGTAGTGATGCAACAGGTTTTGGATCGCTACAGTTTTTTCCTTTCTCAAAACGTATATAGAGATATGCTTTAACTTGGAATATAATGTATGTATGGGATAAGCTCGAATCCGTGTAAATTTCAAGTCTGTAGGATGTAATAGAGGGGGGTCCCCCCGAGGGGGACGCCGATTTGCGCTTACGCCCTTTGTAGCGTGAATGTGAGAGATCAAGATTAGGCCTAAATAGCATTAAGGTTCGAGGCGTGAAAATGACGTCAATTCTCTGTCGCGACGAGATTTACGTTAGTGCCGAGAGCGCGCACACATACACACACCATTATTACATTATTATTAATTATTATTTTATATTATAATATTAATTATTATTAATTTATTATTATTATTATTGTTATTATATTATTAATTATATTATTATTATTATTTATTATTATTATTATTAATTAATTTTTATTATTATTATTATTACTTCTGAGTTGATTAGGGTTTCGCTGGCGTGATGACGTAATCTCGTCGCAGACGAGATTACGTCCCTGAGCGCGAGAGCGCGCACACACCCTGCCCTATTAATTATTATTATTATTATTATATTATTATTATTATGATTATTATATTATTATTATTAATTATTATTAAATTAATTATTATTACTTATTATTATTAATTATTATTATTATTATTATTATTATTAGTATTACACGATATATAGTAACCCTGTAGGTGTTACTTCTGAAGTTGTTTTTAAAACGTCCCTGTTTGTCTACATCTAATTTATATTCGTGCGTCACTCGTTCGCATCTCCTCCGTCACGCCTTGCTGCGTTCGGAGCTCAATTTTCCAAACCGATTCAATGTTGCGACATTGCGTCATTCCCTGGGTTCGCATCCCTAGCCCATTCGACTCACAGCTCCCAGGTTCGCGCTGCCTCGCCGCAAGGTTCGACTCCGACTCCGGACTCCCTGCTCTGGCTCCGGCCTACGGGCCCGCACAGTCGCAAACGACGCAGGTCCTGTAGATAATATGTTTAGTCTAGGAACCGAAAAAAGCGGTTTGCTTTGTCCAACAATTGTTATTTGAGAATTTATTATTTATTATTTTATTATTATTCTTAATTAATACATTATTATATATTATATTATTATATTATATTATTATTATATTATTATTTATTATTATTATATTATTATGTATTATTATTATTAATATTATTATGTATTATTATTATAACTTCAAATTTACGTTTTTACATACCCTATAAGCAGTAAATCACATAAATCAAAACCACCCAACATTCTCCTCTCTCAGTCGTGATCTATTGATTCCCTATTGATTAAGTCATATTTTTTACTAAATATTGTACGTTTTACAATACCCTAAGCGTAAATCACTAAATCAACCACTATCCAAGCCACCCTCCTAACCATCTGTGATCTATTGATCTATGATTCAATCAAATTTTTACTAAATTGTAACGTTTTTACATACACTAAATCAGTAAATCAAGTAAATCAAACCACCATCCGCCACCAGCATTCTCGACCCTCCTGTACATCCTTGATCTATTGATCTTCCTTGATCTATTGATTCGAAGTCACATTCGAAGTATCATTTGCATAAACATAACACAAAAATCAGTTTATCTATTTATTAATCTTTATTATTATTATTATTATATTAATTATTATTATTATTTATTAGTTTTATTATTATTATTTATATTATTATATCATTATTATTATTATATTATTAGTTATATTATTATTATTATTATTATTATTATTTATTATATTATTATTATTATCATTATATGATTATAATTAATTATATTATTATTATTTTATAATAAGGATTTGAAAGAAAAGAATAGAAATCCAATTTTTAAAAAAAAAAAATAATCATAAAAAATATAATATTTTAAAAATAAAATTCATTCAATATATATATAATATATATATATATATATAAATATATATAATATATAAATATATATAGTATATAGTATATATATATATATACTATATATATATATAATATAAATATATATTATATATAATATATATATATATATAATATTATCCTTGTTGTATTTACGAAGTTACATCCCACGTGGTCCCCCGAAGGGGGACCCCACCCCCACTTAAAAATCAAATGTTCGTTAATAGGCCTGAAATTTGTGAGAGGCTTCAGAGTTGGAGTTTCTAGAAATAGTTGAATGTGAATCTGCGAGTTGGCTCCGGCAACCGGTGCTGGAGCCAACTGCGGTGCAAAGAGTTTATATAGAGCATTCGTAATAACAAGAATGTTGGTGGTCCTTATAAGGGTTATCGAGGTCGTCGAGTTCGAATATGATGTTATAAGACGCATAGGGTGTCTAGGTAAATCCCACAAGAAGGGGGAGCCGCCCCAAACAGGTTAAATATTGAATGTAGAAGCTGAAACCTTGATATACCGCCTTTTAGTTGTATCTTAGGTATATCGAGGTAAAATGACCGATTTGACAAAATTCGGGGACCACCCCCAAATCTGAAATATTGGCGTAGAATGATGAAACTTGGGTATACAACCTTCTGAGGAATCGTATCTTAGATGCCCCCGGGAGTAAATGACTTGGGTTGCCCCAGATTGGGGTACCTACTCCAAAATCTAATATATGAACATAGAAACAACGAAACCTGATATATCAGCCTTTTTAGTTGTATCTAGATGTATCCGGGGTAAAGTGACCGATGGGACCAAATTTGAGGGACCGGCCCCCAAATCTGAAATATACCGTAGAATGATGAAACTCGGTAGAGTACCTTCAATAAGGCACCCTCATATCGTATAGTGGGTTTAAAATAGCCGTACACATCCCCAAAGGGGGTCACCAGCCTCACAAAACGTGAAATGATTGGGGCGTAGAACAACGAACATTGGTAATACATCTTTCTTATGAAATGTATCCTCGATACAGAAAGAAAAAAAATAAAAAAAAAATAAATTAAAATAAATAAAAATAAATAAGAATTCTTATTCTTTTGTTTATAACTTCAAATTTACGTTTTTACATACCCAAGCAGTGAATCACTAAATCAAACCACTATCCAACTTCCCTCCTGACCATCCTATGGATCTATTAATCTATTGATTAAGGTCAAATTTTTACTAAAATGTAACGTTTTAACTACCCTAAAGCAGTGAATATTCACTACATCAAAAACCTATCCAACCTCCCTCCTGACCCTCTGTGATCTATTGATCTATTGATTAAGGTCAAATTTTACTAAAATGTAACGTTTTACTACCCTAAAGCAGTAAATCACTAAACCAAACCACTATCCATCCTCCCTCCTGACCATCTGTGATCTATTGATCTATTGATTTAAGGTCAAATTTTACTACAATGTAAACGTTTTACATACCCTACAGCAGTAAATCACTAAATCAAACCACTATCCAACCACCATCCATTCCACCTTCTGGCCCATCCTTGATCTATGATCTAATTGATTCAAGTACATTTTGTGAGTATCATTGTTGGATTAAACATAACAAACATCAAAGTTCCTTTAACAAGAGAATCAATCAAGTATATGTCCAACGTTAACAAAGTTTCTATTAAATAAAGCTTACTTAGCATCCACTTAAACTAAGAATATAATAACCAATGAACAAACCTGACACATTCTAAAACCATGAATAAACTGTAAAACGTTAAACACCACAATGTTCCACACGTAACAACAGTATAGTACTAATATAGCATACCAAAAACGTAACCACTGACACTTTTCTAACATATCGCTGTTATTTTTTACATTAACATAGTAATATTAACAAAAATTTATCACAACATTTGTGTTAACTATCATACTAATCAACGAAGTATCCCTCTAAGACTATAAATAAGGTTCCACACAATTAAAACTAACATGTGTCCAACAGGAACTACGAAAATAATGTACAACACAAACCTAACAACAATTACACATAAAAACGTTAACATTAAACAAAGCTCCCGCTTAACCCCTCTAAAAGTAACTAACACTCGCACGCAAAACGTAACTATTCTTACTTTTTTTCCAAGCATACTCAACATATTATCGTACTTTAACACTGACCACAGTAAACATCACATTAATAAAGCTTCTTTAGCATCAATCTGAACTATGAATATAACCAACAACGACAAACCTAACACATCTTTAACGAGGAATAAACAAGTCACCGTTACCAAAGTTTCACCCTTAAAACAGTAAGTAACTACAAACAGTCAAAAACGTAAAACTTAATTCACACTTTTCAACATAACAAATGTTAAATTTTACATTAAGACTGTAATATTGACAAAAATTTACCATATACCGGTGTGTAAATTTCATACAGATCAATGAGTATATTCTAACGTAAGTGTTCACATTAATAAAGCTAACAATAGCGGCGTAACATGAACTAAGAAATAATGTACAACACAAAGCTAACACACCCTTAAGCACGAATAAACTTTTAACATTAACAAAGTTTCACGTACTTAACAAACAGTAAAGTAACTAACATACATCCAAAAAACGTAAAACTTTTCACACTTTTCAAACATATCTCTAAAATATTAAGTTTAATTTTACATTAACATGGTATATTTAACAAAAAAATTTAGCAATAACCTAACTTACAGCATAATACCTTAATGAAAAGACAACAAAATAAAGTTTTTTATTCTCTTGTAAAGCTAAACTTATGAACCATTAACATACTTAACACCCAAAACGGCTACAAGGAATAGAACAGCCAGACCCCAACATTTAAACCAACAAAGCGTACATAAAGGGACAGTAAAACAAGTTTTTTTCGATGTGTAAACATATAATTTCCAATAAAAAGATATTTAAATAAATAAATACAATAAAATACATATAAGTTTTTTTATTTTAAAAATATTAACCATCTAATCAGGGACATAGGATTTCTGTTGAAAAATTGGAGCAGAGTTCATAATGTTTTCTTCCAAAGATCAACACCATCCGAAAGGATGTAGGCATAAATACCATTCAGCAGCACTAAACCATTTTTTCTGCATATTTCGGTTCAACAGCACACTCGCTCACGCCAGAGAGAAGTAAACGTATCCTGGCGGATAGTTATTAAGGCATTTCTGTATACTACATTATACGGGAAACCACATGTTTCCGTGTAAATATCGTAGATTACACCATGAGCCTTATATGAATTAAGTCCCCCTCGAGTATGTCAACATCTTTAAAATGAGACTTTAAGTCGTTTTTCCATAATCAAACAAAGCTGTATATTTCAGATGACTGACAAGTGAAAACCTATAACACGTACGCAATGAATGTGACAGCATCATTGGTTTCCAAATAGTTGCGTGCAAATCAATTACTTTAACATGTATCAGATGCAGTGAAACAATCATCTATTCTATTATACCCTCTGCAAGCTGTGACCTCTGATTCAAGTTAGGAGGCGATTCTCAGATGACACATCGCACTTAACCAACGCTCCACGCTGTCGATAATCTTGATGAATCTCAACAAACATGATTAATTGAGGTCTAGTACTTCCAACCCCAATTGGAATACAATAAGTATATGCTTCCATTCGTTTTACGAAAAATTGAAATGACACATCGTTGGGTAATTTACGAAGGTCCTCGAAAAGAGGACATTCGTAGGAGGCAGAATGAGAGCATCATACACAACAGCGAAAAATGTCTAACTGACGAAATTCCGTATGTATAAACAGATCTAAAAGGTAAAGAGATTCTTTCTTTTTCAACCAATCAGAAGAACGTAAACAAGAATACAACGCACTAAGAACAATATCAGTTCAAAAGGGTATATTTTCTCTTAACAACAACAACAACAATCAACAACAATAACATAGTAACATAAAATAAGTTTATCATAACCTTTCCTAAATATCATAATCCCCAGTCGAAAAATTGCAAACATAACAAACGTTTATAACCAAACATACCATAAAATAACAAAATGTTTATCCAACATAACAAAAAAAATAATATAAGTTCTTTTGAGTAAAGATATCAAATTAAAGCGTAATATATTTAGCGAATTTTTAAAGCAGTAAATGAGTAAATCAGTAATCAAACCACCCATCCCTGCGTCCCCTACCCGCCACCCGCCAGTGATTATTGAACTATTGATCAAGTCACTATTTTCAAGATCCATTTTGGAACAAACATAACATAAACAATAAGTCTTTATATACTAACCTACGAAAATAATGCTTAACCACCAAAGTTTTAGCATCAATAAAAGCTAACAAATCATAACCGCGACAGGAATATTAATGTCAATGCAAACCTAACATACCCTCGCGTAATGATTAATCAGCTAACATTCCTGAAAAATTCCCTTACTGATCAAGGTAAGTAGCTAACAGATCATACAACTCGAATATGTTAACTTTTCGAGCATTTTAGCAACAGGTAAAGCCGTATTATCTCACAAATCCCTTAACAAACGTAACGCAAATCTATCAAGAATTCCCCCATCTTGACCATGAATTGACACTACTCATCAAAAGTGTCACCGTTCGAGCAGTATAAACAGTCATTTGATCTATAATAAGCGGAGACATTAACAAAAGTCTAGGGCAAAACCTAACATTATCAACAAAAAACTTGACCTAGGCTTCACGTTCAACACATCATCCGCAGTTTAACACAGTAATATCTACAAAAAGCTCATCAATTCTCTAACAAATCAGTGTTATTTCCACATTGTCATAGTAATTATTTAAACATAACCGTACTTAACTTACCGAATAAAACAGTTGCATCAACCCAGAGTAAATCTCAAACAACACATACCCTTCCGAGAGAAAACCAGGTGAGGCGCCCCTTGAGAAGGGTGTGAATTCCTGCGAGGGGATCACTCCGAGGGGTGGTAAACGGGCTTAACTCCGAAAGGAGGGGTAAGGCTCAGCCCTTCGGTCTGAGCTTATATATATATATATATATATCTATATATATATATATATATATATATATATATATAATTATATATATATATATATATAAATATATAATTAATATATAATATTATATATATATATATATATATATAAATATATATAATATTAATATAATATAATATATATAATATATATCATATATATATATAATATATCATACATTATATATATTATATATATATATATATAATTAATATATATATTAATATAATATATATATATATAATATAATATATAATATATATATATAACTATATATATATAATTAATATATATATATTATATATATATATATATATATATATATATATAATATATAAATATAATATATATATTATATATATAATATATATATATATATATATATAATAATTTATATATATAATATATTATATATATATAATAATAATATATAGATATATATATATAATATATATATATATATATATATATATACTATATATATTTATATATATAATATGTATATAATATACTATATATACATATATATAGTATATATATATATAAATATATATA
>JABUQX010086524.1:10000-15000 GCA_015478945.1 Trachelipus rathkii
TGTGAGAGTGAGAGTGAGAGTGAGAGTGAGAGTGAGAGTGAGAGAGGTGATAGTCGAAGAGATTTAATCTCCATCCTTTCAAAAATGGGTGCGTTAACAGAACCACCCCAAATAAACGATTCATACCTCACTCATGCAAGAACGAACGACCCCCCCCCCAGTGCAGATAAAGAGCAAGCAAATGGGGTGGTGTTAAGAAATTCTATTCTGAAGGCTCTCGGAACAGGAGGTAACTTCTTCTTGGAAGGCTTGATTGGTCACAGAAATAATATGATCTTTCCAAGCCAAGAAAGATCACGTGGAAATTAACAAGGGAAGGCTTGAGTTGTGTGTTATCAAAGATGTTTTTGTTGTGAGGAAGATTATGATGAGGAGATTGATTTAGGAAATGAGCTTTTGTGGCACTAAAAATAATAATTATTTTGCCTGACCCAATCCTAAATAAGAGATAGATCAGAGGTCAGTTCCTTCAAGGATGTCTCCACCTAGTATTGTTTTTTTTGAAGTTGAGTGGAGCTCCTTTCGATGCTAAAGGTGTAATGAAAGATGGAACCGTCAACATAATAGTGGGTAGATGGTAAAGTGACAAATTGATCATTCATGAAAGGTTGAAAGAGTTATTGAAAGGAAAAACAACTTTGTGGACACACACTATTGATAAATATAGAAAATGAACGGTGTCTCCTGACAGCTTTGTATAGATGACCCAGAAATGGAAATAAGAGCCAAAGTTACAAAGATTTCGTGTTCGATTAGCAAGGGACCAAAAGTCCGTGTAAAGGAAAAGAAGATCACCTATAGAGATCTCCTTACAGAAGCCATACGGGCGATCTGAGGTAAGGTTAGATTTTAGAGGTTCCAAAATCTTCCCGGTAAGGATAGATACGGAAACTTTGTAAAAAAAAAAAAACAAAAAAAAAAAAAAAAGGTTAAAACAAAAGGACGGTAGTTAGACGGTTGAGGAGGGTCCCGCATTTTCGTCACGGCTGATATCGAGTTCCCGCTTACAACAAGAGGGAAAGGTTGAAGTGGTAAGGTGGGAGAAAACACAGATTAATCAAATCAGCGCAGAGTGCAAGTTCGAAAGTACAAATATTGAGGACCATAAGGGACATATCATCAAACCTTCTTAGTGTTGAGGTCAGAGACAATAGAAATCCCATCTTTAGAAAAAATTTTAATGTTAGACATAAATTAGGTTGAGGGAAATAGAAAATAGGAATAGCTTCGTTGGTAATTGACGTAGAATTGAGATAGAGGCAAAGGTGATCAAAAAGTTTAGCTTTAGATGAAAGTAATAGAGCAGAACTGCCGTCAGAAGAAAACCAGAAATAGAACGAGGAACAAGCTAAAACTTAAAGTTAACATTCTACTTTCAAAAGTATAAAATAAGTTTTAAATTAAGGGAACCAGAAAGGATTGTTACCTTTTCTACAGGGAAATAATTTTCATTGTCTAAATTTGGGCGATTCTGGAGTGAAAGTAAAGAATAACGAGTTATTAGAGTTTCAAATGAGAGTAAATCTTGAAGGCAACGCCCTTCTACGTACGAATAGCACGAGAGTCTAAAGCTAAGATGTGACAATTTACTTCCATCAAGCAGTGTATTGGCATTATTGAACGGGAAAGAATATTGAAATGTCCGACTCATTGCAGGAAGAAAATCTCTTCAGTTGAGCTATCTGTTACACCTCCCTGGGATCTATCCACGCTAAAACCAATAACCATCCAAAGGACATACCAAGGATGTCCGATCCAGCAAGTCCTCCTCGTAGAAGTCATCTAGCCATCCCTTCCTTTCAGCCATTCTACTTTTTTCCATTCCAAGTCACCGCCAACCATCCAGTAGTTTTAAACTTGTTGAAATTGGCTTAACAAGTTTTCCACTATTATCGCTATGTGAATCATAGGAACGATATAGGTATATGAAATCTTTGTCAAATCGCAACACTTGTTTGGCGTATTAATTTATTTTTTCGTTCATTCTTGGGGCTATCCATTGGGCACTCTAATATATTATTATATATTTATATTATATATATTATTATTATATATAATAATATATTATATATCTAAATATAAAATTTTAAATAATTTAATATTATATATATATATATTAATATATATATTATATATATATATATATATTATATATATGATAATATTAATATATATTATATACTATATATATATATATTATATATATAATATATATATATAAATATATATATATATATATATATTATGAATATATATAAATTATATTATATATAATTTAAGATATATTATTATTATATATATTATATATATAATATATAATATATAGTATAATATTATATATATAATATATATATATTATATATATGATATAATATATATATATATTATAATATTATATATTATATTTAATAATCATTAATTATTATAGGTGAGTGGAGTGGTGGGTGTGTGTTTGTGTGTGCATGTGATGTGTTGTGTCGGGGCTGTGTGCCTTCGGTGCGGTAAAATCAACGATCACAATTAATATCATATATTTCATACTCATCTCAGTTACATTAGTTTTTAGGACAATAAAAATTACAAGGCCAAAAAAAGCGTAAATTAACGTTTGCATCTCATCATTTTTAATTATAATCAGCTATAAATTATTATTAGAAGGGATCACGAAGTTCGGCGTATTTCACTGGTTTCTAATTTCAAGTACCATTAATAGATTATTAAAAAAATAAGATTTTATCTATTTTCCTTATATATCAATAAAAGGTATTGCTGATAAGAAGATTTTGAACTTGGATTGCCGGTCGCGGTGCAGTGCGGTTGTATAAATCTATACGCGTTGCGGTACGGGCGTTTGTAATATAATTTAAAGATGCGGGGGGAGAGGGTACGTAAAAAAATCTAAAAATGTACGTCAACAATTTTGGCATTTAATAGAGACTTCGTGCGGGCGGTGCGGTCGATTCTAAAAGATGATGATTGTGGTACGGTGCGGAATATTTGCTAGGTGCTGCGACCGCCAACAAGACTGGTTTATAACGTTTTCAACGTTTGGTGAACTGAGTGAACGAACAATGATTTTCGATTTCTCCCTCTCGAGAAGAAGGAAGGAAATTGGGTAGCAAAGAAAATTTATTCCTTTCCTAAAGATAAATATAATTTTAAAAACACATAAAACATTATCGACAATCTGTTGTCATTTGAATATCCCTAATAATATTCTTCATTAGATTTATATATACTAAATATAATAATATATATACTATATATTATATAATTATATATATATATATAATATATATATATATATATATATATATATATATATATATATAAATATAATATATTATATATATAATATATAATATGATTATAATTTTTAATTAATATATATATATTATAAATAAATATATATAATATTAATATATATATTATATATATAATATATTATATATATATTATATATATATATATATATATATATATATAATATATATATATATAATTATATATATATATACATATATATATATATATATATATATATATATATATAATATATATATATATATATATATAAAATATATATATATATATATATATAATATATATATATATATATATATATATATATATATATATATATATATAAATATATATAATATATATATATATATATATATATATCTAAATAAGTATATTATAACGTATAATAATTCTATATTTATATATATATATATATAGTATATATATATATCTCTATCATATCTAAGTAGTATAATCATATATATATATATAATCATATATATATAATAAATATATTATAATATATATATACTATATATATATATATATATATATATATATATATATATATATATATGATATATATATAATATATATATATATATATAATGGAATTATATGTTGTGTTATGTCTCTATATATTAATTTTATATATAATATATACTATATATATATAATATATATATATATATATAATATATATATATATAATAATATATATATATATATATATATATATCTATAATATATAATATAAATATATATATATATATATATATATATATATATATATAATATAAATTATAATATTAATTATATATATATAATATATATATATAATATATATATATATATATAATATATTATATATTATATGTGGGGAGGGGAGGAAGATTGCAGAGGTGAGGAATGGGGATGAATTGGAGGTGAGGGGGGATAAATACAAATGAGGAAATTATTGGGCCTTGAATAAAGGGAAAAAAAAGGGGAAGTTCCGCAGGTCTGGATGTTGAGAATGGATCATGTTGCAGAAAGGGAGGTATAAGGGGGTGGAGGAATGGCCTGTATGGTATCTATAATATATTGTTGAGGAAGTGGTGAGGGTACCACCAGATTGGGAGGATGGTTGTTTGTTCCCTTGTATAAGGGGAAAGGGATAGGATGGAATGTGGGAATTATAGAGGTATTGTCTTTTAAGTGGGGTAGGGAAAGTGTATGGGAGAAATACTGATTGAGAGAGTGAGAGGTGTAACGGAGGGGAGAATGGGGGAAGAAAAAGGAGGGATTTAAGGAGGGAAGAGGGTGTGTGGACCAAGTGTTCAACTAAAGAATGCTTGTGCCGAGAAAAGTATAGAGAGAAAGGGGAAAGTGTATGGGGTGTTTTTAGATTTATTGATAAAGCATTATGAAGAGTGAAGAGGTGAATTGTGGAGGGTGTTGGAGGATAATGGAGTGGGGGGTAAATTAGGTAAAAAGGTATTAGGGCCTTTTATAAGAATAGTAGAATGTGTGTGAGGGTGTTAGGTGGGGAGAGTGAGATGTTTGGGTGTGAGAGGATTGAGGCAGGGTGTGTATGTCGCCGTGGCTATTTCCAATTTGTTTATGACTTGGTTTGCAGAGGAATTGGTGATGGCGGGAGGGGTGGGAATGATGATATAGGAAGATAAGAAGGGAAGTAACATGTACGTTTGCCGACG
>JABUQX010086524.1:25000-27500 GCA_015478945.1 Trachelipus rathkii
TGAATTAATCCTGCTTTGACTCGGGGGATGCTTCGGTCACCGCAGAAAAGTGGGCTGGCCGTTAATCACCGATGGGATGACGCAAGATTCAATTCATCTTCAACTAAATCTTTTTCTCAGCAAAATCCATGGTTCGATGGAGCTTGTTCTCGCGCCTTTCAGGAGAGAGACATTGCCTATCGGGCATGGGAAAACTCTCATTCTCCTATTACTCTTACTAATTTTCATTCTGCTCGGATTCGTTGCAAGGGATTACTATCGACAGGCTTAAGGCACTTTCACTAAAGAAAGGGAGACAAACTGCTTGGTTTCTCTCCTACTGATAAAAATTTCTGGCCCTTGCCAAAAACATCTCTAACTAAACTTTTGGTAAATCTGCTTTCCTCCCTTATTCGCTCTGACGGTTCTGTAACTCTCCTTCTAATAAGGCCAATCTCTTCGGCCTCCTTATTTTCATCTAATTCTATCCTCTGGACGATTCTGGCCATCCCTCCTCCTACTCCTTCTATTTACACATGATTACACATGATCGTGTGCATGGGATCCTGAGACCTATGAACGTCCAGGAAAGCGCTAGGTGGCCTCGGATGGTCATTCCTCCCGTATTTTGAGTTAGTGTACTTCTGAGCTGCGCCTGTCCCGTTCAACTCTATTCCTATGTCTTAATACTAATTACTTTTCCTCAGTGCTGGAGGCGCGCAATGATGTCCAACCGATTCGCCGAAAAAAGGTATGCCGCTCTGATCCTTCAACACTAATCGCCCTATAAGGCTCTCACTTGTGATTCTGTCCTAAAATCTTTCTTTAAACTCTTCTGAACTCTCATTTCCTGGATCTCCAGGAGTCTTCATTCCCTTCTTTCACATCATCAGTATGGCTTTCGTAAGTTCGAGGTCAACTGCGTACATACTTTCCTATCTAACTGATTATGGTCTTCTGCCCTGGGACCATGGGAGTCTTGCGTGGTGGCGCTGTTAACATTAGTCCCATCCAATAGTTTGACCGCGTGGAACGCGTCACTGCTTTCAGCTCCCTTCCCTTTGTGTTCCTCCTGTCTCTTGCTTACTTATGTCTAGTTTCTCTCAAATCGCTCCATCTCAGCACTCGTTGATGGAGCGAGACCTCTTCCTTTCCTGTTCACTGTGGTGTTCCGCAAGGGTTCTGTTCTATCTCCAACTTTATTTCTACTTTTCCATCAACGTTCTCCTCAGCTGTACTTCCAACTCTGTTCACTCTTATGCCGATGACTTCAACCCTCCACTCTTCTACTCACTTCAATCTGCAACCGGTCTTTTGCTTCTAGAAGTTCTCTCGTCTCAGCTTTCGATTCTATCCTGTCGATCTGGATGGGATTTCCCGGTGGGTCACCGCAACTTGTAAAATTCAATCTTTAAAAACTCAAACTTCTTACATCTTCTTCTCAAAAACACCTCCCAACTTTCCTATTTCCCTCGACGGCTTTTAACCGTCTCTCCTGTGAATAACAAAAACATCCTTGAACTGAATATAAAAATAAAAATATTTTTAAACATCATCTCACAAAGATTGTTAAGGTAGCTTCAAAGAAACTGGGAGGTTCTGCTTCAGGTTTACGGGAATTTTTTTTTCCTCTGCACAGCTGCTCCAGTTTATATAGGGCCTTATTTCGCCCTTTATGGCACGTAGCTGTTCCTCTAATTGGTGGACCTCCGGCTCCAAACTTCTTCTATTGATAGGGTTGATGTCTAGAAGCTTAAGAGACTAACAAACTGACCCCATGATCTTTCAATACCTCTTAACTCTCTAATTTTCTGATACTTAAATTTTTGAGCACTATTTTTTCTCGATAGATACCTTAGTATTGGCATGTGCTGGAGGAAGTTGCCACTTGCGCAATTCCCACCTCATTGCGTCTCCCCTCGCAATACAAAGGGCGTGCAGATGCTTCTCGCATTCGAATTTTGCGTGAGTATTGATGAACACCAGACTGTTCGTCTGTGTGCCTCCTTTTCTTTCCAGCTACTTTTTTTCTTGAACTCCTTGGCCTTCTTCTGTTTTCAAACTATATTTAATCTTCCTCTCTTTAAAGCCCACCCAGGTCTGCGCTCACCTGAGAGATTTGCCTTGTGTTGGTTTTTGTCCATGATTTATTTTCCGCCCCCTCCTTGAAAAGGGCTCGGCCCGTGAGTGGTGATTAACTGTAAAAAAAAAAAAAAAAAAAAAAAAAAAAAAAAAAGACTAATTATAAAACTAATATCCTTTCATATGTTTCAAAGGATTTCTTCAATATGTTCTCTGAAGAAATTGTACCAACTAAAAATAAGTGGGGCACCCGGTTTGAACCGGCGGACCTCTCGATTCTGCATCGAATGCCTACCACTGAGCTATACCCCCTGATGTATACATGACTTTTTAAATTTCATTTTTTTTTCTTTTCAAGGAAAGGCTTTAAACGAGACTAATATAAAAATAATATCATTCCATAGGTTCAAGGACCTTTCATATGTTGCTCTGAAACTTG